>VZTO01014093.1:16146-46262 GCA_013400615.1 Syrrhaptes paradoxus
TGATTAATTTTGTGGCTCAGAATGGTACCAAGCTCCTTCCAGAGCAGTCTGGGTGATGCTTATTAAAGGATTACTCCTGCAGATCCTGCCTGTGCAAGAAAAGGTGTCTGCCCCTACAAAGCATCAGGACTGAACGCAGTTGGATCCACAGGGCTGCTGGTGCCATTAACTCTGCTCAGTCTGCATCAGAAACTGATTTGAAGCCCTGTAGGATTCATGTAAGCTTTTTCATTTAGAGATTATATAGACATCTGAGGTCACGCTGGTGCCGCTTTGCTAGTAGTCATGCTATTTAAAAATTGTATTGTAGATCAAATTTGAAGGGTGTTGTGGTTTTGTGTGGGGGGTTTGTCTGGTGGCAGGGAGGGGCCACAGTAATGGCTCCTGTAAGTGGGCACCCCCTGGCTCCAAGGGTTTAGTAACCAGGGGCAGTCAGTTTCTTTGGGAGCTTATGAAGACCTGCAGTGGAGAGAGAAGTAAGATTTTGAGAGGCAGGACCACACAACACTCTGGTCAGAGAAGGGAAGCAAGAAGGAGAGAAGCGCCTCCAGGATTTCCCCTGCAATGTGGTGAAGATTCACAGTGACGCATGGTTTGTCCCTTGGTGCAGCCCAGGAGAAGANCTCTCTCAGTATCTTGCTTCTTATTGTAAATAGTCAATAAATTTAATTGTTTTTTTTTTTTGTTCTTCCCGAGTTGTGTCGGTTTCTTGCCCGTGACCCTAAGTGGTGAGTGAAACCCTCCCTGTCCCTGCCTCAGCCCACCAGGTGTTTAGTAAAAACCGTCCCTGTGGCCTTTCTAAACCATGACAAAGGGACTTGAGTATTTGAAGACTGTCATTCGACCTTGTACAGGTGGGCCAGGTTTATCTGGTATGCATCTTTAATGCAAACCCTGGGAAGAAGAGCAGGGATCTGTTTTCTCATTACAATGACAGTACGGCTTTAAGTTAAACCTGACAGGTTTCACCACTGCAGGGAGGTAAGGAGAGCAACACCTTCATCCTCCCAGCAAGTCATGCAAACAGAAAAGCAAAGATGACAAAACAGAAGAGGCTGAGGGACGGATCTGGGTGTAAGGAAGAGACAGCTCAGAACAGGTCAGAGAAGCACTGCCCATCCTGCAAATATTTGCTGTGATGAAGCATAAAAACAGTCTGAAAAATTATTTGCCATCTGCAGAAAGAGAGAAGGGGAATCAGAGTGCAGGTGTTGCTCTTTTCTCTCTGACCCTATTGCTGGAGGGCCACAACAGGTAAGGGTTGCAGATGAAACTCCTGCCTTCCTCTGTCTCCAGGGGATGTGGGCAACCTAGCAGCCTCCCTGCATTGCTTTCATTTCAGTACAGCTCTGCTCCTCACACCAAATTATTTTAGAAGATCTGTGGACTTTTATTGCCTGCCCTTGCCTTTCCCTGGGTAATTTCTGCAGGAGGAACAGATGAGTTTTGATTGACATGACTTTGATGTCTGTTGCCTTTTAAGTCAGCTTCAAGTGCTGTGAGATTCAAGTGGGGGGGGGGGTTAGACTGCTTACCTTCAAGCCTGGCTGGAATTATTCTGTGACCCAAAGAGGAGGGTGAAGGTATTTTGTTCTCTGGGTGGCAGAATGCCATGCACTAAGGGAGACAGAAAATAAGCATGTGGGAGTAAACCCCTACTCAAACGGTTAATACACCTAAATGTGAAGAAAGAGGATTTGGTGTCAAAGTACATCTGTTGTCCATGGCTGGATGCAGTCAGCGTGACATCTATTGCTAAACCTTTGTTCCAGCTGTCATGGGCACCCGAGTTTCCGTGATTCTTTGTTCATTGCTGCTGCTTTTGCAATTTACTGCTTCTGACATGCAGGAATATTTTTTTCCAATGTGTGAGTGAGCCTGCAGGATGGGAGTGTTGATAGCATACAGCTGCCCATGCTGAGAGCTTTAGTGCCACAGAATTTCAACTCTTGGCTGCAACGGTAGTTTGAAAGAAAAAAGATCAAACTGGACAGCTCTCATAAGTCCTCTGATTCATAATTCCTAAAGAGATTCTTGTCCTAGTCTACTCTTCTTTGCTATATAAAGGAAACCATACATCCTTTTCCCTTTGAATTTAGAGAGCAGGCATGGATTAGGCTTACTAAGCAATAATCAGCTTTCGCTTGTTTAAAATTAACTAAAACAGCACTAGATTTTCTTCTCTCAGCTGGTGGCAGTAGGGTTCAGAAGGTGTCTCGAGGAGGTGGCTCAGGCTTTCGTGGCAGGGTGAAGAGAGACATGACCTGCAGCAAGCTTTCCATTGCCAGGTACACAGTGTCACATCCACCCTGGACGGGTTTTCCTGGCCTAGCCTGGCCTGAAGGCTTGCACTGTGACCTTACCCTTGCCCCGCAAGCCCATGAAGAGGAAACATGTTATGTGACCTGCCCCACTGTCAGCACGTGCTCTGTGCAATCGTGTTCATGTCACTGCCAGGGGCTCTGTGTGCCAGCAAAGGGAGGCTGGAGCCTGTGTGTGCCCCAACACAGCTGCTCTGTGGGGCTGAGGATGTTTGAGCTTGCTCTCTCACCTCTCATTTGACTGTTTTATTTTGGTTTTGTATTTGAGTGTGTGTGTGGGGGGGGGGGGGGGGGGGGTTAACAAGCCTACTTTCTGGAACCCTGTAGTGTAATTCAGTGTCTATCTCCAGGCTCATGTCACACTGGGTTTGGATTTTTTTTTTTTTTTTTTTTTGGCAGAGCAGCAGCTGAAGTTTATCCCTTTTCCACTGTTGAGTGGTTGGGCCAATGACCTCCTCATGATATCACAACTGAGATCCGTTTTCCATGTTAGAACAGCCACTGTGCAATAGTTTACAGCCTAGCACAGAGCTGTGCCTAGCAGGCAACACTCGCATTCTCAGTTTCCTCTGCTGGCCAGGTCACGCTGGGAGATGTAACATAAGACTAAAAACCTTCACAGGGTATGGAAGGCATGTCTGTGTGTGAAGCATCTTTGAAACTCCTCTTAGACAGCACTGAAAGGCTATTTTCCTTTTCTAGCATTAGGGGGAGCACAACTGTTAAGAGAAAGAGACTACATGGTAAAAAAAAATGAGATGCAAACAGAAAAAGAAGTTCTGAACCTTATGAGTCAAGTTTAAACCCTGTCCCTACAGTATGGTCCATTTATAATCCCCAGGCCACCAGTAACAAAGCTTCTGCAGCCACCCAGGGTTGTAGAACCTTGCTCTCAGATACCTCAGGCACAGAGGAGGAGTAGAAATGCACAGGCTGATAATTTTTCAGTCACCTAGAAAGAAGCAAATATAACTGAGCAGCATTAGCAACTGCTGACACCTTGTTTGGCATTCCAGAGGCCTTGTTGACAACAGTGCTACAACAGCCATTCAGGAATGCTGTGACACCACCATGACTGTCTCCAAGATGGTGCATTTTATAGACTGAATCTCTTGGTTTAGCTTCCAGTGGTGTCACTGGTGACTGTACATAGGGCCTCGGCTACAGAGGGAAATATTCTTCTCTTGTTCTAAGCCCTTGGCTCTGCAGATAGATTTTGTTTTCCACTTTGTAGGCACATTGCCCAATAAGCTGCGTGGTAAAATCTCTGCCCTCAGACAAAATCGCAAAACTCCTATTGATTTGCTTGGAGCTGGGACTTCATGTGTGGGCTCAAAGTTTGTAAGCCCGTGTAATTCCTCTGCCTCTACCTCCGCTGGCTTGCACTGGCTCCCTCCGCTTATGAAAAATACCTTATTGACCAGTTCTCTTTAAACCTGTGAGGATACCTCCTGGCTACTCTGCGAGCAAGGCTAGCAGAATCAGTCCCCGTGTGCATAAAAGGTATCAGATAATGACATTTAGGCCAAATTTTCTATCAATGATATTTCACTTCATCTGTTTTTCCATGACTCGGCACATACCTTAATCATTGGAATGGACAGGCTGGTTGATTGCCTGGCTGATTCCTCTAGATTCAACCCCTAAAAATAAATCTTTAAAAGTTACATAGTCTTGGAGATAAGCCTGCTCTCTGTATGTTCTTTGGAAGCCAGAAGTCCAAGCTGGGGCTTGCTGCTTTGTGGGAGAGCAGAGCAGATCCTCTGAGAGCTGGCAATGATGTGCCAGACTTGTTTTTAAAAAGAGAGACCAAGAGGGAGCATGGTAGCTTGTTCAGCTCTTTCCAGTGACGTGGTGGGCTGGTTCTTGTTGGTGTCACTGGCTTGGTTCTATCAGGTTCCCAGGAACACATCAGCATTCATGCATCTCAAGCTAGCCCATTCTGCACACGTTCAATTTGTTTCTTTAGGAATATACTGATACTAGTATCGCCAAGAGCCCTGAAAGACAAAGTGTTTAAGAAGAATGATTCCTTCCAAGGGAAGTCTGGGATGCCCAAAGCAGGCATGCCTGGGTGGCAAGCAATGGGACTGCGAGCTGCAGGAAGGCTACACAAGGAGGACAAATCCTAACTTGTATGTGTGGAGCCTTCCTTGGTAGTATCACTCAAGAGGAAGTTTCTATGAGACTGGTGGTGTTTGCAGTTCTTCCAGAAGTCAGAGAAGGAGAAGTGGGACATAACTGGTAAGGGCAAGGAAGAAGGGCAGAAAGAAAAAACCTTTGTAGCTCAAAGGGTACGAAAGCAACATATGCCCTCGAGCAACAGTGCCACAAAAGCTACAACAGAGATCACTAGTGGGAAGGGATACTCTTCTTCCCCCCTCCTTTTTTGTTTAATTTAGTTCAAAAGGATGGCAGTAATATTAGACAAATTGTTATTTATGTAGCAGGGGGGAGACACGTATGAGGACATCTGTTTGAAGGAGCTGCTTGAAGAATAACTACAGGAGAGAAGTGTGTTTGCAGAGCACAGCAGGCATCCTGCAAAACAGTAGAAAGTAAGACAGCAGTGGTGTTCTGGGTGCAGAGAGCCCCAAACAGCTCCAGGATTTGTACTGCAGTTGTACTGGTTGCCAGACCACCCCACTCTGACCCCAGTGGGTGTTTTACAAATTGAAGGAGGTGCTGTTTCCGTATTTTTTGACCCAGAACATTGATCCTTTCTCTGTTGCACTCCTTCCTGGCTCTATTTTCTTAAGTCAGCAGCTTTTAAATTCCAGTTTCAAGTCTTTACAAAATAACCCTGTTTCAATGAATATCCAAAATTATGGCAGAGGAATGCAGATTTGCATACTACTCAATCCCAAAGACTCCATCTCTGTTCACCTGGAAAGAAGGAAAAACAAACTGAGTGATTTTGAAGCAGGATGCTCATGTCTAGCATTCTGCCCTAGCCTCTTACTGATGGCTGAGCACAGGAACAGGCAGCAAACCTGGCCCCTGATTTACTGAGGTGCTGTAGGAAAGTCTGTTACAGCTTACCTGCTGCCTCAGCTTCCAGTGGGTTAAACAGAGACATAAAAAGCACAGCTTTTCTGCTGATTTTCCTGATGAAGTCTGTGGTTTCAGACAGCTCTGACAGTGTTGTGGTGTAGGATTCAGCACAAATATCAGGTGTGATCCATCAGTGAAGTGAGAGGGGCAAAGCCAGATGGCATGAGAAAGCCATCCCACCAGGGGATACCACATTGCAGGCACTGAGTAGCTCCTTCTTCCTGTTAGGCAGGTGAGAGAGGATGTTTGGTAAAGACCAGGTGAAATAGGGGCATAATTGCTCAGAGGGAGATGCAAACTCTCCATGGCCAAACACTCCTTAGAACAAAACTTTGAGAAACATTCATGATTAATTTGCATCCCTCTCTGCTTTCCAGTTTTTGGTAGGAGAATCAATGGCAAGTACAACTTCAAAGTAGCAACCAGGTATGTGTCCCCACTCCCCCCTCCTTTTTTTAGCTATTCACTGTGGGTAACAGGAATATTATGCAGTTAGAAGTGAGAGTTTGAGATACAGTAGTTGATATCGCTCTAGTAGGAAACAGATGTATTTCTTTTTTACACTAGTGGCTGTCAGCAAGTAGCACTGAGCGAGCTGACTTTGGATATCCCCTACCTCAAGGGAAGCATTACCCTCTGTACTCCCAGTACAGCTCATGCTGCAGTAACTACGTAGAATGAAACTTTGTCTTCAATTACAAAAAATTCTCACAGCACAATCTACTCAGATTTTCACAGAATTATTCCGTATTGACCTGGCTGTGCCTGGTATAACCATGACTGTACTTTGGCCAGTGTTTTGTAGCTGAGTACAACCTGCAAAGCAGTTTCATGGGTATGTAAGCCAAGAACTGGATGTGCTTTGGACAAAATTTGATATTTCAAAAGAGTTCAGTAGCAGTCCAAATAGCTTGGAATAAAATGTAGCAACAGGGAATTTGATATCTTGCTGTTACTCCATAGGTTAACAAACACAGATGGAAATCAGTTGCTTGTCACTGTGTAAGAGAGGCAGTGCTATAGTCTTTGTTGTTGTAAGTAAAGCACTTACATCTATAGTTGGGTAAACAGATAATTGGCTTTATGTCTTTACTAAGGTTCAATTCATGTTGAAACTAATGGTCATTTAATGTCCAGACTGCTGAGGCTATCCTACTGGATGCCTCTTCTCTGTGCCTGAGCAAGTTGTGTACTATGCATCATAGGACTCATGTCTCAGTGCTTTCAAGGAGACACAGGGCTTCTAAGCACTGCGATCACTTTGGGAATGGGAGTTCTAGCATACTGGGCTGCACACCGAGAAGTATTCAGGCATGCACATTGTATGTTTTTTATAATCTTTCCTTGAAGTGTTTAACGGTTTACTGTTTTGATGTCTCTTCAGGCCTTGCAAGATTAAGCTTTTTCTATTAATTTGTAACAATACAGAAAACAAAACGGATCACCCTCAATGAATTTGGTAGGTGTTTTATCCTAGCTTGGACTAAGCATAAGACTCTCCTTGTGTAGCTGTTTGATTGCATCATTCTTGTTTCATTTGTGACAATTTGGCTTCCATCTCTCTTCCTTGTGTGAAGTGGGATCCGAGTGTCCTGTGCTGTTCTGTTGCACATATCCTCTAGACATGCTGTTCTCTGCCATGGAACTATGGAAAACTGCCCAAAAAGTTCCCTGAATACTGCTGTGCAGGCAGGGCTCAAGGACACAGATACATTCAGAATAAAAGACTGTCTGAATAAGCACCGTAGGCAGGCAACTGCAAACAGGTGTACATCTATAGTATAAAACACTGACTGAAAGCTCTTCTTGCCAACCTAGCAAAAGCTGACCTTGTGTTTGGTATAGTTATTTCTCCTGACATCCTTTCCCCAGTTTTGCTGCAGGGTCCTATGCACTTTAGCTTGCTCCCTAGATGTCCCACTGCTGCCGAGTCCTGTACCTAGGAAAATTTGGGGAATATCCCTTTCTCCCTCTGTGGAGCACACAGAGGCCCTGTGAGCATCCCCACAGAAGGCTGACTCCAGGAGGCTGCACATCGGTGTAATTTACCACCAGATGGCTGGACCTCCTTTTTGTCCAGCTCTCAGTTTTGTTCCCAGCTCAGTGACAATCCTTAGAGCAGAACAATGGACTCTTTGTAAGCTCTCTGCCCAACCCCTTTATCGCTTAACATTTTAAAACAGCTGATGCTTTTAGCAAATTTACCTTTATGATGAATAGTTCAAACTTTTCAAACATACTGAAAGAGCTGTGCTGATATCTAAGAAAATGACAGATGTTTTGCAACATGAAAAGAAAAAACTCCCTATTCCTGTTCTTTTTTCAATTTCATTACACATGTAATACAACTTTCATTGAGCCTTTTATTTCATAGGTGTGTGCATAAGTGTGACACATTTAACAGTTCATCACTCAGACTGGGATGTAGTGTAATAAAGTCCCGAGAAGTCGTGACATAGCAGCCACATATTTTGGTCCTTTGGTGAATTTGGTAATGTAGAATTTGTAAAACTTTTAGATGCTGACATTTATATTGCTGTGATCTGGGTCAGAAATGTCTGTCCCCAGAAAAATTAGCTTTCATTTAAGAAAAATTCTTTTGCTCATGGTCAGTCTCTTCAAAAAGGTTAATACTTCTGGGTGAAAAATGCCAATGCTCCTGATGACTGCAGACCGATACATTATACAGAGTACTTCAAGAGGCACATGTTCTCCTGCCTGAAAGCAGACAAGAGGAATAGATAAACTATGCATCTGTTTCTTGAAGATATCACTTTTTTTTCCCTTATCAGTCCCTTCTTCACATTTTCAGATCCATTATTTGTATTTACTGTGTCTACATTGTGTCTTTACAGATATATTTGTATCTTTGAGTTCAAAACTACAGAGGTACATTTTAAAATTAAAACCACTTCAGTTGGTTTGCTGTTGCAACACTAGCATTTTGTGCTTGCCACTTGCAGTAACAAGGAGGAGACATAGTCCCTGCCTCCAAGGTAGTATAACCAAAAATATCAAACCTGAAAATCTCAGGGCACTTAACAGCTTTGTGAGGGACTGAAAACATGCTGAAACTGTGCCTAAAGATGGTGGGACATGAAATAGTAAGATGGAGATGAATCTAGAAGTAGTTCTGGGGTGGGATTTATTTTATTTTCCAAATACTGTCTCGGGTATCAGTCACTCTCAGTTAAATTTTCTTACTACAACAGCAAAAAAAGCTGATGGTATAATTAGCATGGCAGAAGAAGAGCAGGAAAATAAAATGAACTCCACCCATCCAAACCCACAGAGACACAGGTACTGAAGCGTACAGCAAATGACAAGCCTCTGAAAAAACATGCTTCAAAAGTAATTTTTCAACCCAACAAGAATATCGGTGGTTACTCTGTTCTCATCTGCAGGAGGGTATTTGGTTTTGTTAATATAACAGGACAGAGTAAGAAAGGCTTGTAAATTTCCACTTACTGGACTTGCAAACAAGTAAATTGTATATTTTTTCTGAAGTGCCTCCCTTTTAAAGGTGCCTAAAGGGTCATATGTGCAGGTCATTTATGAAGTGTAACCTTGCACTTGGAAGTATTCCAGGAACAAAGTTTGGACCCAGTTTACTTGCTCTTTGAACTCTTCGACATACTGGAGTTCTCAAGTAAGTAGAGGAATCGTGTAGCTAGCTTGAGTCTTACCTTCTGCTACTTGATCTTGTCACAAACAGCATGTCATTGCTGAGCACAAAGGAGTATCTGCCAAAGATGTAGCATTACCACAGGCATCACATATTCCTCCCATGACACTATGGGAAGTAAAAAGCCCTAATGACACAGCACGGTTTTGTAATGACTCTAGTACTCCTAGTTTGTGCCTTTTGGGAATGTTTTAAAAAAAATATTTTATTTATCTTGTTCCTAAGCAGGTCCACTGATATAAATTATACAGACTATTGCCTTAAAATACCTGTTCACTGGTGCTATTAAAAGTGCTGTTTCCTGTGGCAGCTGTCTTTGCGTAACATCTGAGAAATCAAAAGTGTCAACACCAAAGGTAAAGGAAACCCTGGCGTCTTTGATCTTGCTATGTTGTCATACGTGAATAGAGAAGGTGTGTATGAAAAGCCAGACACAAAATTGTGAGTAAATCAGGTTAAACATATCAATCATCATCCCTTGGAATTATCAGCTTACTTGCAGAACTCCTGTACGGTCCTAATAAACTGTTGGAGGCCTTGGATACACTCTGTCATGTACTCAGCCAGCCAGGAGACACAGCAAAAATGGCGGATTTGCAGAAAATCTTATCACCATTAAAAAACACACTCAGAGGAAAGCCTCATTCTCCTGAGTGCTGTTACAGAATAACTACCTTATGTTAAACCTCTGAGCTGTGAAGCAAGGGTGTCCTGTTTTATTTGATGAAGAATGGCTAAAAGCAACTCAGAGGGCCTTGAAAAACCTAATGGACCTTAACTGAAGAAAATCATATGGTGCTCCATCATAGGATAAACATGGGTTGCCCTTTTGGACAGAGCACTGGTCAAGAATTACACCAGAACCTTCAGGTATACACAAGCAATAGTCTGTGTTTGGGAAGGGAACATTTTCGAGATTTGCAGAGTTTGTCCAGTGCCTTTAGCAATACAAAGTTAGAAGGATAAATCTGGCACTTACTGGAGTCTGAGTTTATATCCATATTAATAACCATGGTCCTGTAGCACCAGTAACAAAAGGGGAGGTGACTGCCCATATTCTGTTTGTAGTCACCCCTAATTCAGGACTGCAAATCTGTGTCTCTTTTGTGGAATAATGCATTTATTTTATCTCATTAAGCCTTGTCACTGTCCTGTGCATACAATGGTTGTAAGTACCTTATAGTTAACACATGTTGGACCAGTTTGGATGTAAGAGCATTTGGAACCACACCTGCAGTTGCTGTGTGACAGTGAGCTATGGACCAGGTACGTCAGAGTATCCCTGCTTCACTGTTGTATAGACTTGTCAGGGGAATTAGTAAGAAAGAGCTCTGTAAAAATCTCCAGAACAGGGGCTTGCTGAGGCACCGCACTACAGAAACAGCGCCGTGTTTCTGAATGTTTTCCCCAAGCAGCACCAGCCCTGGCTGCTCCTTTGCCTTTGGCAGCACAGGGTGAGGGAGGAAGCATGCCACCAGTCTCACCCCTTTCTCTCACAAGCAGCAGAGGTAGCAGCTCCTGGCTTGAGGTGCCTGACAGAAAAAATAACTCTTCCTTGGACAGTCAGCAGGAACTTCCCCAGACTGCCACGACTTTTCAAATATGATGGATAGTGGCTTAGCAACTTCATCTGCCAGTACCCTCAAGATCCTTGGCTGCATCTCATCAGGTCCCATGGACTCATGCACCTTCAGGTTCCTTAGATGTCCTTGAACCTGATCTTCTCATAGTTAATTAATCAAAAAAATTTGTGTTACTCTTGTGGGAAGTCATGTTCACAACTGGGACACAGTGTGCATATACAACTTGTATCACCACTTAAGTTGGGTCCTATGAAATTCTTGACTCAGAACTAATTTTAAACCTAAAAACTGCCCCCTCATCAGTGGCCACTCATTTGATAAGCAGAAAACAGGGTGTTTTCATGGTTGTAAAACTACCAAATGAACACAAATGGCTTTACAAACTAATATGAGATTTAGACTGAAAAATATCCTGAGGTAGATAATACCTCTGACTCTATAAATCTTGTTGGACGTCAGAAAGCTTTAGGGCTTCCCCATGGAAAAATACTGTTATCCTATTAATTTCAACTAAAATGAAATGTCTGGGAAATAACTAGACTTAGGGACACAGACATTGAACTCTTCTTGGACCACAACTCTTTATCTCACTAAATGCGACACATGGTGAGATTAGCAGTGCAATAACTCATGGAACTACACTCTTCAATGCACTGCTTAGCCATTTTTCATTTCAAGTCACTCAGGCTTGCATTTATTTATCTCTGGAAAATGTCAAAGAATTCATAGATCAAAAACCAAAAGCTGACGCAAAGACAGAGTTGCTGGGTCTAAGAAATGATTGAATTGAAGAATTGGGATGAGAGCTCTTCACTTTGCAAGAAGTAAGAATATCAGAGTCTGCAACTATAGCCCTTTTAAGATATGGACTTCTCAAACTTCCTGCAGTTACTAGCATTGGACTTGGCCAGTCTTTGGTCAGAAGTAGTCCGTTGATATCTACATCGTGGAGA
This sequence comes from Syrrhaptes paradoxus, assembly GCA_013400615.1. Taxonomy (NCBI): domain Eukaryota; kingdom Metazoa; phylum Chordata; class Aves; order Pterocliformes; family Pteroclidae; genus Syrrhaptes; species Syrrhaptes paradoxus. Next base: position 27,743 of record VZTO01014093.1, read on the forward strand.
TAGGAAGTAGATTTAATCATTTGGATGGGACTTTTTCTCCGATTACAGTAGTAAATCAAAGCATCGCCTAGTGTTACAAAGCACTGAGCTACAAGAAACGTTGGTTTGTCATTGAAATACTGTCCGTCAGTACTCTTGTGACTAGTCAGATGAATTATAAACAGTGAATAACTGTCTTGCCATACTGCATGGAAAGGTAATATCGCTCCTGCTTAGTATTATTACCTCAGGCTTTTGTGCCAGAACATCACACTGTAACGCAGTGTTGACTGGTAACAGACAGTGAATTTAAAGTGCTGTCACAGTCATCTTGCTCAGCTTCCAGATTTAGGTGGTCAAAGCATGTAAGAAGTGATCCACAAGAGATGGCACAAAGCCAAAGGATTTTTTTTTTTTTTTAAATCCCTGTTTGTTTAGGACAGGAGACAAAATGTGTTGGTAAACCAGAGAGGCTGCTGCAGGTGCAGAGGACTCTGGTCCAGCTGGCATTCTGAAAGATCAATTACCTACATCAAAGCTGTTCTGCTGCCTTTGCTGTCTGGTTGCTCATTTCTGAGGCTGCACAGGAGCCATGCACACAAAGTGAATTAAAAAGAGCAAGGTTCTCCGTTCAGTACCCTCTTCAACTGAGCACTCTGACTGTTAACACCAGACATCCTGCTCCTTCAGCTGATCAGATGATCGGACAATGTGAAATAATTTTGACTTTAAAATGACACTTGGCAATGATAATAGTATTCGTGATGGAGAAAGCAAGTGAAGTCATGTAATATGATGCTATAACTGATGTAGGTTGCATTTATTTTTAACTTGTTGATTGTGGATGAATGGACTAATAGGTAAACCATCTGAGATTGTTACTGAATTTATCGTAATAAATATTACTCTGCAATATTTTCCTGTTGCCTATGAAGCATTAAAATGCTGAAGTGTGCCAACACGTGGTGTTACTGGGGTGTTATGACAGTAATATTATAAATGTTTGTACAGGTTGTCACCAATATTTGAAATCACTTGTAAAAACAGCACCTTAATATAATACATTATTACCATACCCCGCTGTAAGTGGATGTGCTTTTACTCAGTGGTACAGAGCCTACACGTTATTAAGTATTCACCCTTTTTCTACCCTCTTCCCATGGATGGTCTTGCAAAGACACAGTGTTAACAATACTCTAACTATGGACACAGGGATAACGTTCAACGTGGTAAACTATACAGTCATAGGTAAATTGTGTAGAAGTGTTGCATTAATTTCTGGTTTACCAACAACATTGCTTATTTTCATGAATCCATTTTAGCAAATGCTTTTTCATCTTAACATCTACCAGACCTGACAGACAAATATTTCCCTCCTCTGTCAAAAAACACACACAACCAAGGCCTCATAACCAATAAGTGATCTCGAACCAAAGACTATCTTTTGTAGTTGTAACAATACCATACTTTTGAAGTGTGTTATCTTGCAACCTGGTAGAGATGGGAAATGTAATTTATTACGAAGAAGTCTTCCATCTTTGAATTTAAAGTAGTGCACTTATAGCTAGAGCAGGAAGCTCTGAAGACTTGAAACACTGAAATGGTGACACTCTTCAGCAAAGAAATGCTGCTAATGTCAGATCACGTGGACTCTGAATACAACTAAGCTGCATAACTTTACTGTTGGCAGGTTCAATATGAATTCAGAGTGTGTTAAAATACAATACAAAATACTAACTCTAGAATAAACATCGTAAAGCCATTCTTTGCGTGTTCCTGTCCGTGTAGTGCATACAAATTCACACGGGAGGTGATCCGAAGGTACCCATTCAGAATAACCTCCACAGTACAATTATGGTCTTGCGCTTTCTCATTACCGCAGCCACCCCAGAAGCACGCTGCTCTCCTGGCTTTTCTCCCAGCCCATGCCATGGAGCACTGTCCGGCTCCTCACGCCAGGCAGGCTGTTTTATTTCTCGTAGCCTGGGCACCGGCTGGCCTATGTCATGCCCTGGCTGTGGGAGGGAGGCCGAGAGCCCCGGGCCTGGCACCTCTGTGCAGCGCCACGGCTCGGGCAGCCCAACGGGGCTTCGCCGAGGGGGAAGGCGCAGGACAGAAGAGACCCCGACGTTGACTTACAAACCCGTAAGGAAGAGACGGGCTCGCTACCCCGTCACTCCTCACGAGCACCTAACACCAAACGAACAACATTTACCTCAGCGCCGATAGATGCGGCCCCCGACACCCACCCTCCGTTCCAACAGCCACCCTGAGGCTCGCCGGCCCCGTTACGTAACTGAGGTGGCAACAGCAGCCGCGAGGCCGCCCCCCGCCCCAGACAAACGCCGGCGGGCACATCAGCCCCCATGGGAGCCACCTCACGACCGCCCTTTCACCAGCTCCCCCACCTCCCAGCCGCGCACCCCACCGCTGGGGCACGCCACAACTGTACCGGCGGGGGAGACAGAGGAGGGGACGCCGCAGAGCCGCCCTCGCCCCGCCCTCACGGCGCCTCTGACCGGCGGCCACGCACGTAGATTGGCGGGACGCGACGCCAATCATGCCGCCAGAGCGATCAGTGGCGCACCTTTCCCCGCCCCCCACTCGCGGGGAGGGGTGCGCACGGCGGCCGTTGCCGCTGCGGGGGTGGGCAGGAGCGTTGTGTGAGGGGAATCAGGGGACGGCGCGGCTCCGGGTTGTGGTGGCGGTGAGCCCCGCGCCTTTGCCTGGACGCTTCCCGCCGCTCCTTCCCCTGTGGCCGCCCCTCTTCTTCTCTCTCTCCCCTCCCTCCCGCTGCGAGTAGCCGGGGCCTCCTCCATGCGGGAGAGGAGAAGGAGGTGGGAGCTGCTCGCCGGCCATCCCCGGCGCCCGGCAACTCGGAGCCGACCCGCCGCCGCGCCGCTCCTACCGTATCGCCCCACAGCCCGCAGCCGGCGCTGAGCCCTGCCCGCGGCGCCGCTCCCAGCCCCCTTTCTAGTTACCCCCTCCTCCTTTTTTTTTTTTTTTTTTTCTCCACTTTTGCCCCCTTTGGTTCTCACCCTGGCTGCGAGTAAAGTGTCTTCATGAGCGCAGAGGATGTCCGGGAAGCACTACAAGGGCCCTGAAGTCAGTTGTTGCATCAAATACTTCATCTTCGGCTTCAATGTCATTTTCTGGGTAAGTGGGCCGCTGGCACGGCGCTTCGTCTTTTCCTCTGCCACCTTCTCCTCCCCCGCCGCCGCTCCCGGGCTGCGCACGAGGCCGGTCGCTGGGGGTTTGAATTGGGCTTTCAGGGGCGCGAGGCCCGGGGTGCTGCCTTCTCAGCGCCTTCCCCCCCCCGGTTCCCGGGCAGGTCGGCGTGCTGCATTCCTGCACCTTCAGAGGCTGCTGGTTCCTCTTCCCTTCCGGCCCTCCTGATTGCTTTTGTTGTAGGGGTGAAGAGGGTTTCTTGCTTTCCTCCCCCCCCCAGTCTTTTATTTTTTTCTTTCTCCTCCCTCCTTCCTTCCCCCTCGTCTGCTTTGCGGTGGGGGAGGGAGCAGCCAGACACCCAGGCCTGGAGAGTGAATTGATTTGCATGTTTTAGTGCTGGTATCCCTGTTAAATAAAAATAACAACAACAAAATCACAGCTCAAGTTCTCTGAACAGTGCTCTTTAAGGCAATGATTACACAACGAAGAGGTTGTGTACGGCACAGGTTTATTATATTAGCTATTACCACGTAGTAGTAGTAGCAGCAGCAATAATAGGATGGAAGAGGGAGGAAAGAGTATTCCCACCCATCCCTGAAGTGCAAGCCCATGGGAGGCTTGCCTTGGGCATTTGCACGGATTCCTGCCTGTGTTGTTTGATCTCCTGACTGCACAGTGTCTTGTTGCACCGTTCTAGCACTGGCTGTAGAGTAGGCAGAACTGTAGAGTGAAATGTAGCCTGCATGTAATAGTATTTTTAGCATCTTCTCAATGTGTTGGATTTGAAAGAGAAGCGTCTGGCTTTGGATGTGTAGGTGAAATTTCCTAACCACAGAGGGACAGGGTGAGCATTCTCACACACACAGAAATGATGAGGTTTTATCCTCGCATAGAATGTTGAAGTTGGTTGAAAGGCTCTTACGTGTACAATCCCCCTCTTTTCATGAGATGTTCCGTTTAGCAATGAGAAACATGGTAGGGTGAAGGTGGTTTTGAGGGGCTTTGAAGGCAAATTGAGTACATATCTAATATAGTGGCTTCTTTGGACTAGAAAGATGAACTGGAGGAAAAAAAACCACAAAAAAACCCAAAAACACCTTGAAATTTTTATGGATGGAGGTGGGGAAGAATAGAGAGAAACCCTCTAACCAGTACTGACTTAGTGATATCACCTTGGTGAGAAGAGAGGAGGGTGGTTATGTGGCTAGCAGGTGTTCATAGCTAACCTTGTGTCTGTGGTCCTGGAAAGTGAAGATGCCTGAAAAGGATGTTTTGGAAGGATGGGAGTTTTGATTAATTACACTTTTATACTGAAACACCTTTTCTTAATCAAGGAAGTAAGCTGTTAGAGTGAAGTTGACTGCAGTTTTATGTCAGTGTTTACTTGGCCTAAGACGGACCTGTGGAGGTGAGTGGTTGCAAGCTTTGTAGTATTCTGACCCTGCAGTATCTGTTTTTATTGTCCTGTTCTCTCAGTTTTTAGTGGATGTGTTTGCCGCGGTTCTTTTCACTTGTCTGTTTTTGCATTTTGATTCCCCTGGGCGTATGTTGCTGTGAACGCAGATGTTTTTCAGCAGGAAACAGAGTAGTGTGAGGAACATTTGTGTGCCCTGTCCTTGGACTAAAAGAGAGATTATTGTGGAACATGCATAAACATGTTATCTTCCTCCTTCGGGTGCTGTCAGTCTGTGAGAACCTTTGTAATTTCCTTTGTCTTGTTCTCTGAAGGCTAATGTGTGGATGGTGCAAGTGGGTAAATGGTGTCTTTTAGGTATTTTGTGGCTAGTTGTTTTCTTATTCTTGTGTTGTTGAGGCAGATGCGGCATAACTTTTGCGGGATGGCAGATGTTCCTCTGTTGTAACTGAATGGGTTAAAGGATATTTTGCTGGGCCATGCGGCTTTCTACTGATGGAATACTAATCTGAAGACCTGAGTGTATAGCCCAGTCTGCCATTTGCTTGATGCGTGGCCATTGCTTATAGATTTCCCCTTTTTCAAAATGCTAATTGTCTCATTTGTCCTAGGCTAAACTTCTTGAAATCCACAGAGACTTTTGTCTCTGTCTCACTTTGTAAGAGTTTAGTAATTACAATATTCTTAAGAAATCTCTTTATGAGGAAGCCTGCATTTATTGCCATGTCTTTCATGATTTGGAGTAAAAACATAGGCTGTTACTCTTGTAGAATACATTTTAATGTTGTTTTTTACTGAATTAGTAGCAAACCTTTCAATAGCCTATCATGAAACTGGGACAGAAAAGCTGTAAATGAAAATTTCAGGTTCGGTTGGCTGTTCACTGAAAGTGGTAATAAAAAATAGCCACTAATGTAGTTATTGTAAGTAGATTAAAATAATGAAGAGGTCATCGTATTAACCCAATGACACTCTCTGAGGATCTTGCAAACATGGAGATAGTAGATCACCTTTGTTAAAACTTCTGCCTGAGCATTATTCTATAGTGATTTTAACACAACCTTTTAAAATTTTATTGTAAACAAATGAGAAAATACTCTTCTACATCATAAAACAATGGACTAAAAATAAAGAGAACTGAGTTGAAAGAGTAATGGTTTTGACAAGAAAGTTGTGAGTGCCTTGAACAGGGGAATATTATAGATCTGCTGAAATTATGCGGGAAATAATTGTACATGTTACTTACACTGAAAATATTACAAAAAATGGAGGCTTTATATGCCACAGAATATAGGCAAAATAAATTATCAGACCTTTTCATCAATTTTTTTTGGTTTTGTGCTGGTCTGTTACTTGTTTCTTTAAAAAAACGCAACGAAGTAATTAGGATAAGGAATATAGGAGAGTTGCACTGTAATGCTGTGTATGTAGTTGTAGCTGAAGGTGACAGTATGCTCTTTAGGAGATAGTTCTCAGTCTTGTGCCACCCCAGATAACGTGCTCTTGTCTAAGTGTGTGTTTCATACTGCTGTAGAAGACAATATTGTATGCTGAGTCTGCATAATTAATGTTCTAGGTATATTTAATACTGAATTTCCAAAAAATTAAGCTTGCAAAGTAAGTTGGTAAGTATGCTGCAAGTGTTTGTTCAGAAAATCTTATTTTATGAGGTTACTATGCTCTTGTGGAAAAGAAAAACTCGTTTGGCAGTCACTGAAGTAAGATCTAGGAACTGAGACCAAATAGGCACAAATACATATAAATCAAAAGTTAGAACTCAGTATTATGCTTCCCTTTGCATTGCTTAGCTGCCGTTCTTCTGCTGGTCATTAGGTCACACACCTGTGGTTTAACTTCGCTAGCATAATGCCTGGGTAAAAGCACCACCTTATGTTTGCTACCTTTATAGGCTGGCAGAATAAACAGTGCTTTTTAATGAGCCTTTATGCCTTTGATGAGATAAGCCATAATGTCATCTGATTTAGATGGCAGCTGCAGATGTGAAATAAGGTAACAGAAAACATTTTTTCTGTAGTTAAGGAAGGCAACCACGCAATGCCACCTCCCCTCCTTTGCCCTTAGACTTCCATGTAGAATGATATCAAAGGTACAATGCAGAAAAAGTAGGCCACCCTGCTTCCTAAAAGGCAAGAACCTTTTTCCCTTCTTTCCTCCTCTACTTTTGCAAGAGAGTTTTAAGCTGATTTATAGTTCTGAGATCTGTTTTAAATTGCTCTCTGTGCCTTATTATACTGGATGGAAACTGTGGATATAGACAATTGTTTAATTCTGAATTTCAATCCATGCTTGATTCCACTGACCCTAGCCTGGTCAGAAGGATGTAGAGAAAGCATTGACACCTCAGAAACCTTTGTTTTGTCTGATGATTTACTGCAAGTTGTGAGATATGCTGCAATTATGATACATCAACATATTACAAATCATAATTTGTGTTTTAATTTGCTTGGCATCTGCTGATTTTGATGGCAACCATATGGGAGTCTGAATAGTCTTCTGAATTACAGGAAGACTGGAAAGAAATCCGAATACGGTTATACAAATGTGTTACGGGAAAAGTGTTGGAAAAGTACACTGACCTTTAAGGGACAACAAATAGACTGTTTATTGAATTTTGTACGTTGTTGATAGTTTGTTTTCAAAGGGGCAGAAGATAATTTTCTGATGTCGGCTGGTTTTCAGATATTCACAAGGAAGTTTTGGTTATGTCATTTTCCCTTGCCACAGTAGTTAAAAAAACCAAACCAACCAAACCAAAAAAACAATGTGATGCTTTTTCCATGCAAAATGCATTCTGTAGCATTTGATCTTTAAAAAATTGCATGGGGAAGATGCCCTTGCAGTGAAAGTGGAATCATTCTGTTCACTCTCACCTGGCCTTTTATGGTCAAATGTGGTGTTTTGTTTTTTTTTTTAATTTCTTAGTAGGATAGATAACTTGGCATTTCCCAAGTGGTCTTGCCGGAAACAGAACAATGGCAAGAACAGCACTTGGGAAAATACATAACTGTTCTGTAACAGTGCAAAGTGGTGATACACATATTGATGAAACAGATGCATTGTTGTGGGCTTGGGATTCCTGAATTCCTTGGTGTCTCTTTCAGAAGATGTAGTCCCAGTCTTTTAAATGCATATAAAAATATACTGACTCTGCTGGCTCCGGGGGACTTGCTTCACATTTGCAGAGGTTATTCTTGCAATAAAAATTTTCCTTGCCTGCCTTCCCCCATAACTTTGTAGCAGGCTGTATCATTGGTTATATAAAAAGGAATAGATGAAGAACATGGATTAAGCTGTTTCTTTTCTCCTAAGCATTTGTTTTGACAAAACTAGATGTTTATAAGTATGTTATTGTTGAGGTTTCTAGTTTATAAAAGATTGAAGAAGCATAAGGGCACAAGAACTAGAAAAAAACTAATTGTGATTGTGTGGCTTCTCATGTTTGATGTCAACATACTTCAAGTTGACATTATTTGAACTATCAAAGGCAGCCTCCATACATCTGAGATAAGGATGAATTTGGTAAATGTATTTACCAGTCTCCCACCTTGATTGAGTTGTCATAGTAAGTTTTGCCTGGTGGCATATCTGTCTCAAAGTACAAAGGTCTAATTTTGAATCTTTTTTTTTCCAATCAGAGAAAAGCTTGTGCATGTGAATGGCCAGAGTATAGGCAGATCCAACAGAATACTGCTACAAGTGAAACACTTGATAAATATTTGTATGTATGAAAACAAGTTATCATTGATCCTAGTCCCATCCCCCTTGCTGCATGTGGATAATACTTTCTTAATAAAGGCAGCAGATCCATGTTCTGTAACACTGAATTTGAAGGTAGACGTGTTACCTTAACCCAGTAAGACAGTCTTTTCCTGACAAACTCTTTGGGGTATTTATTATGTATGTACATATTGAACTACAGGATATGAGGTAATAGGCACATTGGGAAAGCAAGCATGAGCTATACTGGGGAAGAAGAAAGACTTTTTTGCCAAATGAGAGCACAGAACACAAGTCTTTGTAAAAACAAACAAACAAACAAAAAACCAAAAAAAACCCCCACAACAAAACCAGAACAACTTATATCAGGTAGTGCAAGAGATGTGGGATAATTTTAAAACTGAAAATATTGGAGAGAAGGTTGTTTGTGGGTTGTTTGTTTCTTTTTTTGGGGGGGGGGGGGCGGGGGGAGTGAAAAGAAGAAAAATGTGAGGATCTTGTCTGTCTTCTCCAGTGGACAGGAGTTTGAAAGATATGTATGTCATTGGTTCTTAAAGAACAGTCTCTAAGACCTAGCTCCATAGATTGCAATAGTACTGAAGTACTTCTTATCAAACTTTGTTCTTTATTCCTTAAGCTTTGTGAGATGCAATAGTTAGTGATTAGTAGAGGAGAAAAAACTTGAGCTTACACTTAGTGAAACAACGCTTCCTTTTCTTTTAAACCCCATTCATACAAATAGATGTCTTGTTGAAAATGCATTATAAACTGGTCTTGACATGAAGGCTATAACAAGTTATACATGAAGATGATCAGAGGGCTGGAGCACCTCCCATACAAGGACAGGCTGAGAGAGTTGGGTTTGTTCAGCCTGGAGAAGAGGAGGGTCCAGGGAGACCTTATAGCAGCCTTCCAGTACTGAAAGGGGGCTTCAGGAGAGATGGGGAGGCACTCTTCATCAGAGAGTGTAGTGACAGGATGAGGGGTAATGGTTTTAAGCTGAAAGAGGGGAGATTAAGATGAGATATTAGGAAGAAATGTTTTCCTGTGAGGGTGGTTAAACGCTGGCCAAGGTTGCCCAGAGAAGCTGTGGATGCCCCATCCCTGGAGGGGTTCAAGGCCAGGCTGGATGAGGCTTTGAGCAACCTGGGCTAGTGGGAGGTGTCCCTGCCCATGGCAGGGGGTTTGCAACTCAGTGATCTTGAAGGTCCCTTCCAATCCAAACCATTCTGTGATTTGGAGCAAGAAGCTGATGTGTTGTTAAATGCTCCATCTAGGTACTTCAGCAGTTTATACTCCATTAAACAAGGACGGCAACCTGTGAAGATTTGCTATAAGCATTTAGAATTTAATATTTTTGCTTCCGATTAGAACTGGAGGTGAGAGTGAATATTTTTGACCCAAAGAAATCTCCTGACCTAATTCTGCCATTTAGGGAATTCTAATCTTAAACTATAGTGCTGTAGGATGGAATCAGCCTTCATACTTTGCTTTACCCCAAATATGCAGCACATTTCTCAAATGTACGGCTAGTAGCTTGTCAACAAGACTGTAATTGTTTTATTGATGTAGGCAGGAGCAAAGGAGCTAAACAGCTCATGAAGTAACCCAGCTCTGTTAGTGATGACCCAGAAGTCACTGTCAGCATTAACAATGCCTTCCAGTATGGTAATTTTAAAAACTCTTCTAATATCTGACTTTTTCATTAGTTAGTGTTTCAATAGTGACTTTGTACTCTTTTACCAGTTTCCATGTTTGTTCCCTTTAAAAATTAGCAGATATTGTTGCAATGCGATGAAGAAATAATTTGTTTCTTTTCCCTTGTACTATTGTGTAAGTTTGGAAAACATCCCATTTTTTGTGATTGTGCTGCTGCTTCTGCCAGAAAATATCCTCCCTCATGGATCACAGTTGGTAGATTTCCACTGATTTCAGCAGGACTTTGTGCAGGTATAAAGGTTGGTATAGGTGGACGTCACTGCTGGCACAGTGCTCTGTGTAGCTGCTTCTGTAATGTACACAAAGCTCTAGAGCAGTCCAAGCCTTCCCCTTACAGTGACATTTAAAAATGTTACTGACACACTGAGGCTTGCAGTCGGGGTGCTTGATTTGGTATCAGAATCTGACTCAGTGTGATCTCATATAACCTCCAGATGGCCTGACTTGTGGAGATACTAAAAACAGTCAGATCCTACTCCTTTAGCTGTATAAAATAAATGAGGCAAAGTGCTGTAGCGGTATTTATTTATTTTAACATGCATCAGTCTCCAGATTCTTCAGCTCATGTTTCAACTTTCCAGTCACTTTCCTCTGGACAGCATTTAGAATAAGTGTTTCAGCACACAGAGAATCTTATGAATGAACTGACAATTTCCCACAGAACTGTGAGAAATCAATATGCCTCTTCCAGGCCTTGAAAATCCCTCTGCTCCTAGTAAAGGCTCCATTACATCAAATAATACTGAAAATAATTTCAAGCCAGGTTCTTGATGTGTGGTGATGGAAGATTTATTTTTATTTTTGCAACGAGGCAAATGCATATTATGAAGACAGTTTGTATACCAATTCCATACCTGTTGCCATCTGGTTTTCTCAACAACAAAGGTGCTTACGGAAAAATGAAAGAATTGTAGGAACTTCTGCCTGAATATGTTCTCTTTCTCCTCAACAGGCGAGTAAATTTATTTCTAAAATTTTTTGGTAGTGCTTTGTAGTATTGTGCTCAGAGAAATAATTAAAAGGTGACTAGATGCCTTTAGATACATGAAATATTTTTTGGGCTCATAGAGGCTTCTGTTTTATTTTCCTGAATATAGCATTAATGAGTTAAATCTTGAGTATGTCTACTGTCCTAGCTTCTGTAAGCTACTGTTATGGGGTAATGAGTATGATATAAATGAGACTGCAGGAATGCTTGCAATGATTCAGCCTACTGGGTGTTTCCTAGCACTAGTAGCTTAAATTTAATGAGAGTCCAGCTTAATTTACTTTGATTTAGGGGTAAATCTTCCATGACACAGAACATTATTTTATGTCAGTGCCAAGAGGGCAGACTCTCAGCTGAACTCTGGTGCCCCAAGCAAAGATAGAGCAGCACTGTGTGTGGGGTGTCACCCCTAGCAGATCCAGCTGGTATCTGTAATTTTGTCAGAGCCTGCATCACAGGTTCTCCCTGTCAGACACCTTTGTTTTGTGTACCTATGCACAGGATGTTTATTTACCTTCCTGAAGCTAGGTTCTCTGTGCTTCCCTCTCACCAAATTGCCTCTCTTCTGCTTCGTTCTGTTTTCCAACCAGCTGTGATTAAAAAGAGCTTACTGCCTCTATGGGCAGTAAATGGTTTATGTGTAAAAGCAGAGACACTGAGGAAAAAAGTTCAAAGGCAAAGGTTTTGTTGTTTCATGCCAGATTGCAATTAACCTTGTCACCTTGTGGAAGAACTCTCTCAAGTTTGTCTTTGTGGTGTCATGTGGTTAGAGTGTTTCAGGCTGGAGAACAGAATTTGGAAAAGGTGTCGATTTGTAACATTGAGTCCTACCAGCTAAGAAGGAAGAGAGCTGGCAAGCATCCTGGGCCACTCTCAGCTGGGAATATGCTGGAGTGTTCTACTATCCACAAAACAACGGTTTCAGAATTTTTTTTTTAATTTTAGTTTTTGCCACTGAAATATAAAACCAGAAAGGTTCCCTCTTCCATATGGGTGAAAGAGCATTTTGTAGAAGTTGCCTTCCTGACTGCCAGTTTACATGGGTGTATGTCTAAAGGAATAAGTGTGAATTCAGTCCAATAATAATTGTATAATTATATATTTAAAATAATGAAAAAGAGGAGGAAAAAAATTTAAAATTAGAAGCCCTATTTTCTAAGGAGTCATGTAATTCATTTCTAGATGAAAATTCAGCTATATGACTTATGTGGAGGCCATAAAAATGTATATATATAAAATATTTATGATTGCAGTTAATTAATAACTAAGATCTGTTTTTTAATCACTTCTGCTTGGTATCACAAGCATCCTTGTGTTTCTTTCTCTTTCTGTGGGCATCCAGGGAGATGTGAAGTCTTCCTGCTTTTCTGATAGTCTGACTCAATTTTTTTTTTCCTCTCTGAATGACTGGGGAACCTGTTTCTGTAGCAGGGGCACTTCCTGACTTGGTTACAGCAATGGTTTCATGACTGGTTTTGGTGTGCTGCCTTGCAAATTCTGGTGTCAAAATGAGAGCAGGGGCTGCAAATGGCTGAGGCTGGCACAAGGCTGCAGAACCAAATGTGTTAGTACAGCTTCAGTGGACTGATAGCAGTCAGTTACCAAACCTGACTGAGAACTCTTCTCATCTGGGTCAATTTCTATTGATTTGCTGTTTGGCTGCAAAAGAATGAAGTGTGGGAAGATGGTAGGACAATCTCCTTTCCCTGTATAGATCAACTTAAAGTGATTGTAAAGCACGGTCTGTTTCAACTGTGGGTAAAGTGATTTTGGAGTGGAGTACACAGAGGTATCAAACATGATACTGTGTTAATAATTAGCTCAGTCTGGTGAGGACTATTACGTAGACATATGTTCTGCTTGGGATGCTCCTCTGGTGTACTTTGATCTTCTCTATTTTAGTAAGATTTATGGTTGTTGTCTGTTTTCTCCTGATTGCTCAGTGATGTTGGGAAAGAACAGTGCCAGTCTGTAATGTGGACTTAATTTCAACTTAAGTGGACAGGTCCATCATCTACCTCTGGTTTCTTTTCCTTCCCATAAATGTTATTCCAAACACGATGCCACTCCCTGTAATAAGGTACTTGATTGGAGTATCCTGCTGGAAGGGGTGGCAAATAATCTCTCTGAAGAACATTTGTCATGATTATCCATTCCCAAGTAGTATCTTTCTTGATGGCTTTGTTGCATTTAATGTTGGAAATATGGTTATATATTGTATGTATGCATACATAGTTATATAAATATGTATATAGAATAACACAGTATTTAAAAATGATTCCTGACTTACTAGAGCAGAAATCCATTTACTTATGTGCAGGACTTGAAGGGGCTGGAAACCTGTCTAACTCCTGTTGCATGCAAAGAAGGCCTTTTTGCATTGATCTTCCTCTGTCTCTGTTCTACTGCTGTGCTGCTGCTGGCAGCTGTGGCATGGTTGCCAGTAGTGTTCCCACTCCAGCTATGCAGGGCTGAGTGTGGTTTAAAAATGTTACTTTCTTTTACATGTAACCAGTCTCCTTCCTCTTACAAGGTGCCTTGTTGAAGGCAGGCAAAACTGCTGCCTGGGTAGTCTAAAGGTTTATAGTGGCATCTGAATCAATGCTTTATTCTGCAGGATTTTTTCCATGCAAGTAACTAGTGTGTTTGAGTTGGGAACACAACCCAATTACATTTTTTACATGGTTTAAATCCTTGCTGGCCTCTGCTCCTCTTCATTTTGCCTAAACCACTGTCATATCTGTGGGAGAGGAAGTAGCTCCTCAGCAGATGCAGTGAATAGCTTTGCGTATTAAAGAAAACCAATACCAGTCTTGATGTGACTGATATTGGAGGGTTCTTGCCACTGTAGCAGGTGAATGAGTTGTGGCTCCCATCTGGCCATTTGTATTTTCTATTGGAGGTTCTCTCCCAGGTGCCATAGATTCATGACCCTGTCAGCTGTTCTGCAAAAGGACAGCTGTGGGCAACAGTAGCTTTTGCCTTGAACTTTCTCCATCCCAGAACTTTGCGCGTGGGTGGGATTTCTTGTGAACTCTGTCAGGATTTCATCTATTATTTTAAATGTCATGTGTAATAAATGGCACGGATTATATACTTGACTCTACTGTGGTTTTTCTTGTCAATAGCAGCTGATTACAGTCTGGATAAATTACCATGCCTCTTGTGAATACCTGATTCTTGTTGGTTTTGCCCTCCTATTGCGGCTTGCAGAGGCTGTTTCCATTCTCCAAGGTGGCCCTTTTTTGTGTCTCATTATGTGTCTGTGCGTGTTCTTACTCCTGTCCCTGGAACTGAAAGCTCCGCTGGGTTCTGTGCCCATATCCCACAGGAGCCCCTGCGTGGTCGCTGTCGTGCTCTGAGAGGGCTTTCTGCAGGGGCACTTTGCTGGATCTTACTGGAGCCCAGCCACCAGTCCACAGGAAAGTGGGAAGGAGAAGTAGAAAAACCAGCACTGGCTTTTTTTGTACCATTTTATAAGGTACTTGTTCCTACTTGACAAACACCTTTTTTCTGAAAACATGCCTTTTTTTCAATGTAATGCACAAGTGTCTCCTTTTGAAACAGCAAACCTCAGTGCTGGTGCAAGACCTTCCAAATAACACCTGCAGAGATAATCCTTCTTTGGTTGATCTGTCAAACTATAAGGCTGGTGAATATCAAAACTGTACGGGCAACTGTGGCTCTGATGTAAAGAATTTCACATTTTAGCTCCATAAACAATTGCTGCAGGACTGAGTGATGTAGAAACAGATGAGGTGGAATGGATGGGATGTGGTAGAGACTGGCCTGGTCAGCGAAGATTTGAGGGATGTGCTGTGTCTCCTGTTTGAACCACATGGAAGGCTTGTTGCTGTTGAAGCACAGGGTCTTAGTGATGTTACTTGAGGCTAGAGTACAGGACTGAAATTAAACAAGGCTGGTGGTTGTTGCTGCTGCTATACTAATTAGGAGCATACTGTAAAGTCGTAAGTATTTTAAGCTGGGAGTTGGTGGGACTCCTCTTTGGAGACCTGTCAGTACTTCAGTGAGTTCTATTTGTTTAAAACTCCTTAGTGTACTGGGGTCAGGTTTTCATTTACTCAAAAATCCTCCATTGTTCCAATCTGCCACTGTAATGTGTCCTTGAAGTGACTGCAGATGATATTCATAGAGCAAGGTAGAACAATTTTGCTGTAGCTGTGTTGTCAAAGTTGTTTGTGGACTCCTAGCTTGAGGAGTTTGAAGGCCTTTAGAAGTTGGAAAGATGAACTTTGCATTGTGGGGTGGGACTGGACTTCTGTATAAATGGTGGAGAGAAGAGAAATCTGTAACTTTCGGAGAAAGAGCAGGACTGTGGAATATACCACTTGTTCATAAAGCAGAAGATACTTAACTTTGAGCATGTAATCCTCTATAAGTGAGAAGGTAATAGTATTTTGCCTGAATAAAACCTGCCTTGTTTTCTGTTATATCTCCATGTTGCCTTCTGGGTAGATATTTTTATGCAGTTATTGTTACCAAAATGCCACTTTGAGAAATCTCTTGTAATTATTCCACTCTGCTTTGATAATAGAACTTTACTCTAGTTTAAGAACTTGAGCTTGGAAAAAAAAAAAAAAAACCAACACAAAAAAAACCAACACAAAAAGGCAAAACAAACCAATGTACATAAAGACATTTCAGAATTCACAGAAAACAAACTGTGGATCAATTATTAAGTGCCTTCCCTCTCCCTCATCCACTTCCTGATGTAGTATTAATTTTGAATGAGCCCCCTGCATAGCTTGCCTTCATCCACTTAGTGTATAGAGCACAAACGCTTTCAGTGCTGTCAATGCTTGGGCCCTTGTTACAGGCCTCTGCATAAAAGCAGCTCCTGTTGACTTCAATGGGAATCACTTGGTGGCAGCTGCATAATTGCTTTTCAAGCAATGTATTTTTTTTTGTTGTTTGAAAAAAATGAGAAAAGGAGGGGGGTGGGAGAGCTCAAAGAGGTCCCTCAAACAAAACACTGAAAAGACTTTCAGAAGAGCTGAAGCAATTACTTCAGTTGCCTACATAGCTAAGAGCTGACAAAAAGGGTGATACACTAGTCTAACCCAAAACCTTGTAGAGAACAGTGGAGCCTATCAGGCAATGTTTCTGCTAGTTTGTGTCTCAGAGTAAGCATCCTGTCTGACCATTTGATCCTTTAAGTGAAATCTTCCCCTCAATAATAGGAGCTACATCGGACTCTACTACTTGTAGCATTGAGAGAACTTAGCTGTTGAAACACAGGGAGTTCATCCACATCAGACAATCATGACTGTGTTTTCTCTACTTGTAGAGTAGTGGTGTGCTTCTATGAAATAGCTTTACATGTGTTGAAATATCACTTGTAACAGTGGTTTCTCAAGCTATGTGCCTTGCCACCAGTCTGGGCAGCAAGCTGGTCACCACTGTCATTTTTTGTAACTGGTGATGCATAGTACTTTACTGAGTACTGCATCCTGCTTCTGCCAGTCCTGCTAGCAGCAACTTAGTGATAGATCTGTGTCTGATGCAGCTACTAATGCTCATCTGTTAAGTACCACTACTTATGTGGTCTACCGTTAGCCACATAAGAAATCACCACATTTTATTAATGTCTTCTGAACTTTAACAACATCTTAGGCTAAGGATAATGGCCTCTGCATGAAATACATTCCATTACTGCTAATGGTGTCTTATCGAGTAAGCTAGTGTAGCAGATAAAAGAATTTCTGTAAACAAAGCATAAAAGAAGCTGTGTATATAAATCAAGCCTGAAAATCAGTTTATAGCTGAATGCAAGCTGAACATCTTGGACTGGTTTTGTTTATGCTTTGGTGATTTATAGAGAAAAGGTAAAAATTGTCTGTCTAAATGCAGAAATTGATGAATATTGCATTTATTTTCTACTGTTAGATGGTTTCAGCAGTTTATGGTAACACAATATGAGGAGATAGTTATAGACTGTGCTAATACCAATGGTTTCAATACTTATAAAAGTAAACAGCAAAAACCACCTTTCCTTTTGCCTTTAAGGAAGGCTTTAAAGAAATGTAAAACTGATTCTTATTGATGGCTTTAAAAAAAAACATTCAAGGATAACATTCCCTGCTTTTAGACTCATCATACCACCAATGGAGATGAAGAATTTATTTGAGCACTGAACCTTAATCTGCTTGATTGTCATGTACCTTCAAATGTACCATTAACCTACAGAGCCAAAAATTGCTCCAAGGTTTTGGAGGAGGTGTGTTGAGCCTTGCCTCTTGATTAGATTCAGTGCAAGGGATTTCCCTACAGGAAGGTATCCTGCTCTTTTTTTCTCTAGTGTGTGAAGAAATAATATAGCAATGCACCTACAATTCTGTTAAACAAGTTGAAGATAAGTTTTCATGGTAAGGATTTGGAAAGATGTTGCTTTGAAGATTGTGTAGTCTTGATTTCTGTTAACTTTGCGTATTAGTAACTTTTAAATACCTAGAACACACTTTTAATATTAATGGGCTGTGATCTGTGTGGTGTGAAAGATGTGATAAAAGGCATCTTTTCGAATATTCTGTAATTTCTAGCTGTGGTCCCACGCAATTCAAAGGCAGTTTGGAGATTTGATGGTTTTGTCTGAGAAGGCATTTCAAGATGGTGTCTTTGCCAGCAAAACTAGCTTCAAACAGCTTGTGTACCAGAGTGCAGTGTAAGATACAGCTTCATAAACCAACTGAGGAGCTGGTGAAGAGCGACATAGGAGGAAAATTACTTCACTTGGGTGAGGAGACTGGGAGAACTCAGTAGACCATTTTGCTGCTGACACATCTAACTGGTTTAACTGGCTTGAGTTAAAGTTGTGTGGTGGTTTGTGTGTTTTTTTTTTTTTTTTTTGTGAGTGCCGTCCATGTCAAACACCAATCCTGGAATTAAAATTTGGCATAATTACTAAATTCTATGGACAGCCCAAATCTGAAAAAAACACTCTAGAATGAACAATGTCTTTTGGAAATATTTCATCTTAATAAGATCTTAAGTCTGTGGATGTGTTGTCATTTTCCTGTTGTTTTCAAGGTCTAATACCTTTGATCACCCCCAGGCTGATTTAGGAAAGCTCAAGTAGTAAAAGGTGTGTTGAAATCTGCAGAGCTACAGTTACTACAGAAGTTATGAGAACTAAACCATTAATACAGAAAAAGATGTCTGTTATGACCCAGTATGATTTTGCCTGGAATGATATTTCTACTGCTCTTTAGTGAAGGGGTGGTAAGGGTGTGCTCTTTTCTTTCTCCCTTGAGCTTGGAAAGGACCCGAAAGGTCATCAAGTTCCAACCCCCTGCCGTGGGCAGGGACACCCTCCACTAGCCCAGGTTGCTCAAAGGCTAATCCAGCCTGACCTTGAACACCTCCAGGGATGGGGCATCTACAACTTCCCTGGGCAACCTGTTCCAGTGTCTCACCACCCTCACAGTGAAAAACTTCTTCCTAATGTCTAGTCTAAATCTCCCCTCTTTCAGCTTATACCCATTACTCCTTGTCCT
>VZTO01014094.1:0-19829 GCA_013400615.1 Syrrhaptes paradoxus
TGACCTGTGTTTTCCTAGCCCAATCTTCCTTTCAACTTCTAGACAATTAATTTATTATGTAATGAAAAAAAGTAACTTTTATTGTATATAAACCAACTTTCACATACAACCCCTGAAAAAAGCATTAATTATCCATAGAGCTTTCAGGGATAACACAGTCCTACTTTTTTTTTTTAATTCTTGTTTATTTTCCACCATGCCATAGGTCACACTTGGATATATACACTTGAATTCTCCTTTAAGCAAAAGCATCTCTTTAAGGCGTGCTGCATGACCATCTCTCAGAAAAGAACACTGATAACCAGCAATCATTGTGTGCTATTTCCACAATATTTTTCACACAAAAATAAGTAGGAGCAAAGGTTGTTTCTCGTTGTTGTTGCTTCTTGTTTTTGAAGCTGATAATATCTAATGAACATTCTTAGCAACAGGGACCGATAACCACAGTCTTTGCTACACAATAAAATTGTACATCAAGAGAGCCCAAGGAAAGCACATCATTTCTTTCTTCAGAAACCACTATGTGCTAGATAAAAATAATAAAAATAGGCATTTTAAAACTTTGCTTTCAGATGCTGCCTTTTGCCTCGACATTTGAGCCTTCTGAAGGGAAATTTCTGGAGAGAATATGACTGAAATTAGCCAACTGAAATGAGCACTTGAAACCTACTTGTGACTTAGGGGTTCAGATTTCGTCAGTACCTGCTGTAGTCACTCCAGAATGACCTCGTTGCTAAAGATTAAACTCTCACTGTGACAGCAGATCATCTCCTAGATTCAGTTTTGTTATTCATTTGCAGCTGATACACCTTTTCACAGGCTGAATTAATTCTCCTATGTGGGGCAATGCTGCTTGGCAATGGTATTCAAGATTTATCTATAAGTACTGGTTTTTAGCCCTGGGCTAACTTCTTTCTAACTGCAGATCTGATGTGCAGCAAGACCACAGCAGCAATCCTTCCAGAATCTTCCTCTGTGGCTCCCCTGGATGATAATTTGGTTTCCAGTCCTACTTCATCCTTCACCATTTAAATTGACATCCAGATTGATTCTGTGATGGGTGATACATAGCATTCAAGGACATCTGCCCCTTCCGTTCTTTTGATGGCAATCACACACCTTGCTGTACTGGTTTTGGCTGGGATAGAGTTATTTTTCTTCATAGCAGACCATATGGGGCTATGCTATGGATTTGTGACCAAAACAGTGTCAACACACTGAAGTTTTCATTATTGCTGAATAGTGCTTACACAGTGTGAACTTTTTTTCTTTCTCACACTGCCTCACCAGTGAGTAGGCTGGAGGTGCACAAGAAGCTGGGAGGGGACACAGCTGGGACACCTGACCCCAGGTGCCCTAAGAAATATTGCATACCGTGTGATGTCGTGTTCAGCAATAAATTCTGGGAAAAGAAGGAGAAGGGAGGTCACTCAGAGTTATGCCATTTGTCTTCCCAAGTAACTATTACATATGATAAAGATCTGCTTTTCTGGAAGTGTCTAAACATCTGCCTGTTGATGGGAAATAGTGAATTAATTCCTTATTTTCCTTATATCTTGACCCACAAGTTTTCTCACTTTTATCACTTGATTTCCCCATCCCACTGGGGGGTAGTGAGTGAGCAGCTCTGTGGGGCTTAGCTGCCTACTGGGGTTAACCCACAACAATTTCTATATTGCCCTGGACTGCCGTTCAAAAGCACTTACCTTGGTGATCTTCTCTGATAGCATCTTAGTACTCCTTCCCTATTGATATTTCTAGAACACTCCATGAGCCTAGTTAGAGGAAATTTTGGGTCAATTTAAGTATTTAAAAAATGAACCTTGTTTGGGTTTTGTGGCAGGTTTTTGTTGTTGTTTGGGGGGGGGTTATATACTTGGTATCAAAGCCATACATTAAAGGCTTCCTTGGTGAAGAAAGCATTTCTCAAATGTACTAATTATGCCTTCTCACTGCCTAACTAGTGGCTAAACAGGAGGCAATTTCTTGAACTTTTATTCTACCACACTGGTTGCCCGAGGTTGACATTGTTGCACATTCTGCACTCAATATTTTATTGTGGAAGAACAAGCTCAAAGGAGAGAGGAAGGAAAGGAGTAGTTTTTTCTCATAAAACCAGATCTTTTTAAAAGAGCTGTAGATATCTGTGGTGACTTGTTTTGTGGAATAATGATGAGAGTCCTCTGTCTAGTACTGTTAAGCCAACAACAGGTTTAGATGTCTGCTATACTGAAAGAGAACAGAAATGTATACAGTGTCGGGGCTGAGTGCACTTCCACACAGAAAGAAGGGAGTATATTCCTCCTTGGGAAAGATTGCAGTTCACAGACTATGGCTAGGACTACCCCATTCTAAGCTGAAATGGCTTGGCTGCCCACAGAGAATTTGTTCCTCCTCCCTTTGTGTAAATGAAAGCTTTAAAGAAAAGCCTAAAAAAAAAAAAGAAAATCTAGACAAAACTATTTGCTCTACAACCTGAACTGTAGCAATATCATTATAAAAACAAGAACTGGCTCTAGTAATACAAAATATGAAGACACTTCAATGCAGCAGAAATTAATATAATAAGAATTTGTCTTAAAATATATTCCCAGGGATGTTTCAACAAGATACTACAATGAACACCACCCACAGCTTAACAAAACTTCAGAACAGCCAAAAGAAAAGAAAAAATCTATTCAAATAAAACAATAAGAGGGGGAAACAGACTGTTATGTGTTCAGTTTGGCACAGCTAGTAAACAACCATTGAGCAAAATTACCCAGTGTATAGAACCATGTTGTCTCTGCCTCTTGCCAGTAGGCTGATGCGTGCCATAGCTTATTTGTGTACAAATCATAATAGAATAAAAGAAAATGGCAACTCCATCCTGCAAAAAATCAGGACAGCAATAACCCACACTGCCTCTTCAATACCCAATAGAAGTGTCATCCTGTTCCTCTCAGGAGAGCAGCTACCTTCATCTAAACAGTACCATGTTTGAACTCTTTTATTTCTCCTGGGCCTTTTTGATTTGCTAGCTGTGAATCAGTCTCCAAGCTGACTCTCGGGGTCAGGAGTCTCTCTTACCAAAAGGGCTGGTTGCCCTTCTAGGTTCTCAAATGACTCATATATCCTCTTACATACCTTAGTCTGTCCTAGAATAATTATTTCATATTTACTTCTTGGTGGAAAATCACATGCAATACATCTCTAAGTATTAATGCACCAACCACTTGGCTCATGCCTTTCAGCATTAGCAGGGACAAGTGCTGTAGGGCTTCCTGTACAGCTTCTCACAAGAACAGTCTGGTCAGCTAGGAAGAAAGCAAAAAATGGGGATGCAGGCTAAGGATGTTTTCCTGGATAGTGAGGGAATTCATAATCCAACAAAAGCAAGTGTTTCTGGAGGAAATGAACTCCTTTGCTCTTATTACACCTGCAGCAATTCATCACTGATACTAGTTTTTCCTTCTGGAGAAGCAGTTCTGTGCCATCTTGGCCACGAAACAGTGAGGGGAGACTTTGAAGAGCTGAAATTTCATTGTGAGTAGGAGCTGGGAGTCACAATATTCTGGCAGGAGGATTTTGTGTAGGCAAAATTATAGTCTACTGTAGAATAGGACTTCTGACTTGATCATACGAGTTGAGATTACTCCACTCTCATCTGGAGACAGATTTTGTGGTGTTCTGTGGCTTGGAAAACTATAGCAATTCACAGCAGAGTAATACTCTCATATTGCTTATAGCAGATGTGGCCATGTCGAGACACAGTTTTACTGTTTGTTTTCTTAACATTTTGATTATATTTTGCCAATATTTAATTTCAAAAGTAAAAAAAAAATTACTTAAATGGATCCCACAGTTTTCATTGCTTGTTGCTCTAAAAAGAGATTCTTCAGATGGTTTGTATTAAAGGATTTTTGTAGCTCTTTCTTGGCATAAAATGAAAATTCACTTCAGGAAATCAGGGTAGAGAGATATTCCCGCTGGAGCTAGAACTGATGAGGTTCTCAGTCCAGGTGCAGTAAATAGCCCAGTGTGGTTAACACTGGATGGGTGCTGCCACAAGAATAAAGGCTACACCACATCTAGCAATGATTGGGGGCAGTTTATGCTTTGATTCAATAAGTTATTAAAATGATTCATCTGTATGTTACCAAATATCACACCCAGCAAGTGAAAACTGAAACATATGCCTGAGAGATATAAAAGGGAGTTTCAAGAGAGGCTTTGCTAGAATGGGTCAGAGAGAGGGGGAAGGGCAGGAAGAAAAAAAATAGGGCTTTTCTTGCTCTTTGCTTCATCAGGTTAAACGAGTGCATTAAAATTCTTCAGTAAAGGAAAATAGGCAACCCCCAGCCTTTTTTTTTCAGCTACCTTACCTTCTAGCCCCTAACAAAGAATAAGGCGAAGATGGGAAGACAGTATATGGAGATACCATAGCACTATACAGAAAATAAGTATCCCCTGAGGCATTCTGAGATGTTTTTGATCCCACCAATTTCCCACTCCTTTGGTCTTTCCCTAATCCCAGTTCTACCTCAGGGCCCATGCAAGGGCAGAGAAGTGTGCATGGGTGTAAAAGGGGAGGATTTTTGAGTCTGCCCCAAGCTTAGACCAATACCTATTGCAGTTTCTTAACAATTTCACACAGGAAGAATTCATCAAGCTCATGGGAAATTATACAGGAAAAATAAATTCCTTTCTGAGTCTCTTTCTCCAGTTATTTTCAGGAAGAACACCACTAGATGGCACTGGGAACTGTAACCACCCTGTATGGAGCACTGGCTGCAGCCGCTTACCTGTCAGGGCAGGCAGTGGGAGTGCTGCAAGGGTTGCTGATTAACTTGCTGCCCTGGTTTGGGCACCAGCAGAGAAGGCACAACACGTTACTCTTATCCACATTCTCATGACAGTAGTAGTTCTTCATATTGGAATAAAACTGAATGAGCAGTGTTTTGCTGCTCTTTAACCCACACTCAAATTTGCATCAGATATCTGTCATAACGGCTCCACATACTATTAAAGTAATGATAAAATAATCAAGGACTAGTGTTGCTATTCACATTATCAGCAACATCATTTTCAGTTCTTTCAGATTCTGGGAGTGGGGAGGAACACTGACTTGATAACATATTCTTTATCCTCACCTCACTGACAGGGCTGACAGAAAATGCAGAGCAATTGCGTTTTGCATAAGGTTGTAGTTCCTAGAGGACAAAAAAACCTTCTGTGAAAATGCAGGAAAATACATTTGATCAAGGGACTCCCATGATTATATGTACACTCTACATATAAGCAATTAATATAATTGTGAGATCATCAGCACATGCACCAAGTTTGTGATCCTAGTTGTCAATATACAGTGTTTTTACATCTAATCATGTAACATTTGAAATACCATACACCACGTCTACAGTAAAATCCTACCAACACACACAAAAGAATGCATTCATCATCCTAAATCCAGTGTATAAAACATATGCTATTTGTAGAGCATTCACATGTGTTAGATATCTTCCCCTCCCCTTCTCTCCGTGTGAGAAACTGGCACAGCTGCTGTCTCCAAGCAGATCTTCATGTGAACATGCAGTCCTGCAGCCAGTTTCATGTTGGTGAAGAACCACTGACTTCATTTGGATTCTTTCACCCCCTGAATCAGAGCATCGCTCTGAGAGAAGTTGCTTTAATGCTGTTCAAGACCTTGAATTAGGATGGGGATCAAAAGGACCTCTCTCAGCCCAACCTCTCAAGGCCATCTGCCTTAATGTACTTGCAGCTCTGAGCAGAGCCTAGAAGCAAAGAAAGTAAGCAGTGGGTTTGTCAGAGATAAGTAGAAACATCCAAGCTCAAGAAGAGAAAAAATATTTGATCTTTATGGCTCTATTTCCCCACTAAAGAGCCAGTATCTGTGTGAAAGGAATACTGACTTACAGGTTAAAATGGGCTTAGGTACTTCTGCCACCTCAGGGTTTGCTGCCTGTTCAACATTCAGATGCTTTCTTACATGCCAGTGGGCCAATGACCTCCAGCACCTAACACGTATTTCTGTTCCTTATTCTCACATGAGCCTCCTAGAGAAATCTGAAATCTTTTTACTGAGAATTCATGATATACTAGTTGTCTTCTCTCACTGGCTCAGAGCCAACAGGACAATTGCCATTCTGTGTACCCATTAAGATTACTTTAAGGCAAACTGGCTCTCATGAACAGAAGATGCTCGCAAGCTCCCTCCTGCCCAGCTTCAATTCCATTACTGCACACTGCATTCCATTTTCTTCCTCCAACTGTTTCCTGATGAAAGACAAAGGACTAGTAATTCATATGTTGTCACCTTCTCACCTCAAATCATCTCAGCAGGATGGTCACTAAAAAACTTGACATGTAGGTCATAAAGAGTGAAGGAGATTGTGGTTTTTCTCGGGGTTAGAGGAAATCTCATGTGGAAGCTGTGTCCCCTATAAAGACAATTTTCTAAGAATAAATATTTATTGGGTGCGAGGCCCAATTATTCAATTCAGTTTCATCACACACACCAGCAATCCCAGGAGGTAATTTTTTAATCATTGCATGATACTAAGAAGCAAAGTCAGACACACTAAAGTTAAGCAACTGGATGTATTTTAAGAGACTGTGAAAAGTTCTTTGGAATTTAATAACAGACTCACGGTAATGAAAATAAGTCATTTCCCATATGCTGCTCTTCAGAGTTCTCTGAAGCATCAGCCAAGATGTTTGTCACAGGTCTAATAATTTGCAACAGCAAGCAATTCTGAACAGGCAACCATGCAGTTGGGAAATGCAGACAATGTCTCTGAGAAGTGACTAATGCAAGTCTAAGCTCATTGTTCTAAAGGTTACCAGAGATCTATGAGAAGCCATTCCACAGAGACATAAAGGTAAGGTCCATTCTCGTAGGCTGGTGGACACAGATCCATGACAAGCCACACAGAAATGTGAAACATTTTTGGAAACAAAATTTTTTTTTTCCTGACTGCAAAAATATTTTGTTTCAATGTAGGACTTTTTCCTCCTGCTCTGAGAAGAAAAGACAGAACCATTCACTGAGTGTTACCAGTATTCCCAAGATTTAATGAACCCAAAAATGAACATTTTGGCAAGTTAACTTTTTTATGGAGGAGGCAAAGAATAATGCAGTTCCAAATATCCACTGCAGCAGCCTTACTCTGCCACAGCAGTACTCAGAATAATTGACCAACTCTGATCAGAGTAAAAATTCTGATGCACTCTAGAAGCATAATTCCCTCTAATACTGACTGGAATAAAATTTTGTTTGAAACATTAATCTTCTATTTTTAATTACTAGGAATATTAAAACTCAAATGTTAAAAGATGTATTAGGGTCTTTCTGAATACAATTGATAACAGACATAAATCTACCACTGGTATGCAATGTACCAGCTCTTTGCTACTACAAAGATCCACCATAAAACAAAATACAATCAACAAACACACTCCAGCTGGTGTCTGTAAATNTCTTTATGGCTCTATTTCCCCACTAAAGAGCCAGTATCTGTGTGAAAGGAATACTGACTTACAGGTTAAAATGGGCTTAGGTACTTCTGCCACCTCAGGGTTTGCTGCCTGTTCAACATTCAGATGCTTTCTTACATGCCAGTGGGCCAATGACCTCCAGCACCTAACACGTATTTCTGTTCCTTATTCTCACATGAGCCTCCTAGAGAAATCTGAAATCTTTTTACTGAGAATTCATGATATACTAGTTGTCTTCTCTCACTGGCTCAGAGCCAACAGGACAATTGCCATTCTGTGTACCCATTAAGATTACTTTAAGGCAAACTGGCTCTCATGAACAGAAGATGCTCGCAAGCTCCCTCCTGCCCAGCTTCAATTCCATTACTGCACACTGCATTCCATTTTCTTCCTCCAACTGTTTCCTGATGAAAGACAAAGGACTAGTAATTCATATGTTGTCACCTTCTCACCTCAAATCATCTCAGCAGGATGGTCACTAAAAAACTTGACATGTAGGTCATAAAGAGTGAAGGAGATTGTGGTTTTTCTCGGGGTTAGAGGAAATCTCATGTGGAAGCTGTGTCCCCTATAAAGACAATTTTCTAAGAATAAATATTTATTGGGTGCGAGGCCCAATTATTCAATTCAGTTTCATCACACACACCAGCAATCCCAGGAGGTAATTTTTTAATCATTGCATGATACTAAGAAGCAAAGTCAGACACACTAAAGTTAAGCAACTGGATGTATTTTAAGAGACTGTGAAAAGTTCTTTGGAATTTAATAACAGACTCACGGTAATGAAAATAAGTCATTTCCCATATGCTGCTCTTCAGAGTTCTCTGAAGCATCAGCCAAGATGTTTGTCACAGGTCTAATAATTTGCAACAGCAAGCAATTCTGAACAGGCAACCATGCAGTTGGGAAATGCAGACAATGTCTCTGAGAAGTGACTAATGCAAGTCTAAGCTCATTGTTCTAAAGGTTACCAGAGATCTATGAGAAGCCATTCCACAGAGACATAAAGGTAAGGTCCATTCTCGTAGGCTGGTGGACACAGATCCATGACAAGCCACACAGAAATGTGAAACATTTTTGGAAACAAAATTTTTTTTTTCCTGACTGCAAAAATATTTTGTTTCAATGTAGGACTTTTTCCTCCTGCTCTGAGAAGAAAAGACAGAACCATTCACTCCGTGTTACCAGTATTCCCAAGATTTAATGAACCCAAAAATGAACATTTTGGCAAGTTAACTTTTTTATGGAGGAGGCAAAGAATAATGCAGTTCCAAATATCCACTGCAGCAGCCTTACTCTGCCACAGCAGTACTCAGAATAATTGACCAACTCTGATCAGAGTAAAAATTCTGATGCACTCTAGAAGCATAATTCCCTCTAATACTGACTGGAATAAAATTTTGTTTGAAACATTAATCTTCTATTTTTAATTACTAGGAATATTAAAACTCAAATGTTAAAAGATGTATTAGGGTCTTTCTGAATACAATTGATAACAGACATAAATCTACCACTGGTATGCAATGTACCAGCTCTTTGCTACTACAAAGATCCACCATAAAACAAAATACAATCAACAAACACACTCCAGCTGGTGTCTGTAAATCTGACCAGTAGAAGTATTTGGACAGCTCTTCCATAGCTCCTGGCTGACTTCCCACAAATGTCCTGATTAAGCCAGTCCTCATTCCGAATTCTGCAAACCCAGAAAGCAGAAAAACAGAAGCCAAATAATGTCTGTCCCAGAGGTATTTTGCTAGCTTCCTAGATGCTAAGCAGGCAGTAAGATGTAACTCCTCCAACAGTGGATTGCAGAAAAAATGAATTCAAGCTAGCTTAACAAAATGGCTGACTTCACAGTTTTGGCTTTGCAGGACTTTATTTAAATTAGGAAGCCCTTCAGTCTACTGCCTGATTGACAGTTTTTTTTAGATTATAAGCATTTTTTCATAGGTCCCTTTTAAAAAACAAACTTTCCTCTGCCTTGTCATTAGCTGCAATCTCCTGGATATTCATAGCATTATGGTAGAAAGGTGTACACAACAGATTTTTTTTATGCTCATCATTTACAAAGACTACAACAACCTGAAAAATAACTTTAGTTGATCTTTGGAGACAGTTCCTAGCCCAAAGACACCCAAAAAATGCTGCAATGGCAAGAGTTTGTTGGCTTTTTCTTGTTAAATGGTAGCATTTGTTCCCATTCCCATTCAGTAGAAAGCAGTACATTCGCGAAATTTAATTCCAACTTAACTCCAAAGTTCCTCAGCACTAAAGGAAACACAAAATCCATCCATATCCAGCTCACTGCACACTATGAATTTTCATGAGCAGAAAGAGAGAATTGCTGTGCAATAGCTACGTTACTGGAAGACTGGGTGTATGAAGAAATGAAAATCTGATCTACACAGACCCGTCTCAAGACAGATCAATGATTACTGAGTTGTTGCAAATAATCACAACTGATTTCAGCCTCAAAGGTTTCCCCATATGTTACTGGATTTCCACCCTCTTCCTTCTGTACCTTTAAAAACTGATTTCCCTGAAAGACATGTGTGTGCTAAAAATGGATTCTTTACTTTTAATCCTCAGAGACTTGAGAGTTTATTAAGACCAGGAAATTTCATAAGAGAGAGACTTCCCCTTTTCAGAGAAGAGGGATTTTTGGAATTTTTAACATGTTTATGTTACAGAAGTCGGGAAGCTAGAATGAAATAACTATGAGACTGAGAGCCCAGTTTCAGTACCCAGCCAATCCACTTGCTTCAATTAACATTAGTACCATCCATGGGTACATAGAAGAGAGCAAAAATTTTCTAGCTCTCTTAAGAGATAGAAAACTGCAAAATATTGATTTCCTCTTGTCCCTATGCCTTAGAACATTTAACATTGCCAATGACTTAATGGTCTACACTTTCACATCAAGCAACAACTTAAATAATTCATTTGAGGGAGTAGAAGATAAACATCTAATGTGTTAATTACTTGAATGAGTAGAGCAGATGGTAGGAATTGGTATGATTGCATGGAAGCCATAGGGAAGTGTTACTGGATCCAGAATCATCCTCACAGTCAAGAACGAGCTCTGCTTTCTATTTGCTCCCCTTTTCAGTTGGGTTCCCCAGCCTACATTTCTGGTTCATTGCAGACAGGCAGGAGAGGAAGGAGAATGAGGGAATATATTTGAGGTCAGACCGTCTGCCACCAAACGGAGGAAGAAAGAACTAGGTTCCCAAGAAATCTTCTGGCTTAAGAGAAGGCCAGGCAACTAAAGATCAGGGAATGTAATTACATGAAGAACTTTCAATGGAGATTAAATAAAACTACATTGACTTCCTGTGATGGGTTAGAAACTACTGTGGAACCACATCTTGACAGATCTTTGATTGAATAAGCAGGTTTACATTTTGTTATTAGGGAGAGAGTGCAGAGAACTTTAAGCATCTTGGAAGACTGCAGCCAAGATGTTACTCTAATGCTATTTTCCCATACTATAAGTATAGATGTTTTTAATATGTGAGTATTAACACTCTGCCTTTCTAATTATGCAGGCCTAGACTCTTACATCATATTTAAGATGTCATATATTTAGTGTCATAAATCTCAGATAGAACGTTAAACACAAAGTGTGTTCAGCACTACTTAGAAATTACTTTCAAATTCCACAATTGCAGGGCTCATATATTTCCACAAGATTTTGAGAACATCAGATTCTTTCTTCTATGGAAAAGCCATGTTGTGGGTTTTTCATGCCTAGAGAATACTCTCAAGAAGGTTTGAACATTCAGGGGTGAAATTTCAAAGCAGGATTAGAAAATAATCTGAGATTAATTAACGTCTCTCTTCTTCTTCCATTAAATCAATTCTGCCTGTACCTAAATCTTGCAGAAACCTCAGTTGCAAGCCTTGAATTGTAGATTACCTGTGATCTCTGCAAGGCAAGGCAGGTAAACATCCACATTTCCTTATGCCTTTGGCTTTCTTGCCCTGTAAGTGCAAGCTGACTAAAACAGAGAAGAGCATCAGCTGCTGCAGTATTTCCAAAAAAAGTAGATGAGTTCAGGGCTTCAGTCCTAAAGATATGCACCTAGCTTCTGAAGGCAAAATTATTCAGCAGAAAACTGAAATGGGACATTGGCTTGAAGTGTTCTGGAGAAAGTCTGGAGTGTGAAAAGACTTGTTGATCATATCTCAGCTGCCAACACATCACCAAGCTGATAAAGAGGGAGGGAAAACAACTTTTTGAAGATGCTTTGTTACTCTAAATCACCTGTCTTTTGTGAGGTTTAAGAGACCCCTGAACAATCTTTAAGGCTGTCTGACTCCCCATATCTTTGCTTGGTTTGTTTTGACTGAGCAAAAAAATGACTTTGTCTTCAAGTGATTAATTACTCAAGTCCATATGATTTTTTTGTTATTCTCTCATAACAATATACCATATTGCATTGGTACAGACATATTGTATCTTTATATTTGAGTGTGACAGGAATTATTTTCTCATGAAAATAACACCTTGACAATCCCTAAGATACCAGCAGTACATCTTCTGAACCTACCACTAGATTGATGGATGAAAGAATATCATTTACTGATTAATTCTTCTGCATTTACAGGTAGTTTATAGATGCTCCTACAGCAGTATTGGAAATTTATATTGACACTGACTGAGTAGCAAGCACAAAGACAGCAAACAAGCCAGTCTCTGAATAAAACCTAGGAGCTTTCAGAAACAAGTACAGGGTTTGTAGCATAAACTGAAATTAAGTTGTGGCTTGGCTGGTATGCTGGATATTTACTGCATCTTGTTCGTTAGCTGTCTTTATGGCACATATAGAATCTGCTCCAGGAAGATCAAGGCTGGACATTCCCTTCCAAGCACTGGAGGAACATTACCATATTAGAAAGGATAGATAGATAGATAGATAGATAGAGAGATAGATAGATAGAGAGATAGATGGAGGGAATTATTTACTAAGTCTTTCTTCAGTTCTTATTGATCATACATATATAGGAGAAGCCAAGCAAGTCATTCACTGGAGCTTGCAGGAGCACTCTAGGTTTGTGTTAAAATGTTCAGCTAAGGAAAACACCTCTCAGTCACCTGGTTCTTTGCCATGTGGGCAAGAGTATCTCAAGCTAGGACTGAAGGCAAGAACAAAATAGCGCTGAAGACTTGATGGCCACATAGTATATACTATGGCAAAGGTGTTTTAGACAAGTTCTAGTCTGCGTCTGTGGCCTGAGGGCTGCTAGCAGTACAATCAGCACTATCTTATCCTTGTTTCCTCTCTGCAGAATGAAGCCTGCAGCTTCCTTTCACACCCTCTTTGTTTTCAGTGTCCTGAGTTTGACATCAGAATTACATCATGAGACTAAACTTATTCCACAGCAATGAGATACAGTTTTCTGTAGACTTTGCCAAAGGAAAACTTGAGGGTGTGTTTGCCTACAGCTGTATAAATAACATGACCTATTTCAAATACCATTTTTCAGTTCTTCCAGGCACAAGTGCTCACACCTTCACTTGACGAATTCTGTCTCAAGATCCTCTCTGTGCTCTCAAAATTTGTTCTTTAAAAGACCAACAACAGCTTCTATAATAAGGCCTTTATCTTCCATGCTGGCAATAGCAAAACTCAACAAAATGTCAATGGTTTGGGATACATAATTCTGGTGAAGTTAACCTGTTCTTCTTATTTTGTCTTCTGAAAGGGACTGGTAGGCAATTATCTAAGATTAAGTCAAAATGGACTTTGGAAACAATAATTTTTATGATGGAGCCTGCTCAGACACACAGAACTCAGATACATAAGGTTTTACACACCTTTCAGCAAAATCAGAGCTGTAAATTCTACCACTTAAGAACATCACTTGTGTTTGTGGCATTCCTCAAAGGTTTTCTGACTCTTAAATCAATTAAAAAGTGAAATAGGAATGTCTTTNTGATGTCTGAACTAAATAATTATTCTAAGGCTCTAATTATTGCACCTGCTTTTCCAGTGTAATTATTTTTACATGTAGAGGAATATTGTATTGTTTAAAGGAAGACATAACCCATAAATCAAGAATGTGCTTTTAAACAAAACTATTTTCAAGTAAAAATGTTCCAAAATAAGCTCTGAATGCACTCAAAAGAACAGAAGGAAGTAAGAAAATATTCTAACCTTATGAAGGATGCAACAGCACATTTTGGGCTAGATCGGCAAGGGATGTTCAACTGCAAGCCGTACAGTCACAGCCACTAAACAAGTTGCCATCTGTCAGCAGAGGTGCTGTAACTGGCCTGATACATACTAGTCTGGAACAATTGTCCAGGTAAACACTCAGGCTCAGCTTAAACTGTCCTTAAGACAGCACCATGTTCCAACTAGACTAATTTACTTTGTAGAGAAGGATGAATAAATCTAAACAGATTTTTGTGCTATTNGTCAATGGTTTGGGATACATAATTCTGGTGAAGTTAACCTGTTCTTCTTATTTTGTCTTCTGAAAGGGACTGGTAGGCAATTATCTAAGATTAAGTCAAAATGGACTTTGGAAACAATAATTTTTATGATGGAGCCTGCTCAGACACACAGAACTCAGATACATAAGGTTTTACACACCTTTCAGCAAAATCAGAGCTGTAAATTCTACCACTTAAGAACATCACTTGTGTTTGTGGCATTCCTCAAAGGTTTTCTGACTCTTAAATCAATTAAAAAGTGAAATAGGAATGTCTTTTCCTGATACACATTTTCCTTTCTGCTAAATAAAGTTAACTTAATGTCTGCCCAAAGTAATTAATTTTCTTCAAAATGTGATTTAAAACCACTGGCAATAATTCTTTATTACTTTTCTCAGTACCAGTAACAATACCCAATTCACTGTTCTGTACACAATAGTAATAAGCTGCTTGGAAAATGAACATTCTTTATGAGTATTTGAATGATGGCTGCATCTATTCACAGTGTAAATGTTTTTGGACACCTCAGAATCCTCTTGTCCAGTAAAGTTTACTTCAACAGCACNTCAGCAGAGGTGCTGTAACTGGCCTGATACATACTAGTCTGGAACAATTGTCCAGGTAAACACTCAGGCTCAGCTTAAACTGTCCTTAAGACAGCACCATGTTCCAACTAGACTAATTTACTTTGTAGAGAAGGATGAATAAATCTAAACAGATTTTTGTGCTATTTTGACTAGATTGTTTTTGACATCTTAATGAGAGCGAGAATGCTCTATTTAGGTTGACAGTACAGCAAACTGAAATATGACCAGCTCCTAACTGCCCTGATACATCATCTAGAGAGATGACATGCTTCACATGAGCCAGTGATTTATTCCTGTAAGTAAACAAGGCACATTAGAGCAGGACACAGTAACAATGAACACTTTAAAACACAAGACCTTTGAATCTAGCCCAAGGGCCAGGAATCATTTTCATTTAGCGATGTTCCCACATAGGAAGGTTAAGAATACATACCAGAACTAATTATGAAAGTCTTGACTACTGGGGGAAAAAAAAATACATTTTTGAAGGGGTATTGTCATCTTTTACCAAATGTTTTCTAAAATATTGCCAACAACAGGAACAACAGAACCCTCCAATTCTGAGAAAGCACCAAGGCTGCTGATGACAGGGAAGAACGTCACACCTTTGATTTCTGATTAGAGATGTGTTGGGCAAACCACAAGGTTTTGCAACAATGTTTTGTAATTTTCAGTCTTTTTGAGCCTGTTAAATCTCATTCCCCTGCTAGCGCAGTTCTGACCTCTCTGTAGAGATACTCCTTCCCATAGAAAATAATAATTTTGTTTCCAGAGGAGGTAGAGGGAATATAAAACATTTATTTGAACAACCAAAACTGACAATTTCTTAGTTACTCAGAACAAATATTTGGGTTTATTAAAAAAAATAAAGGAAAATAAAAAGAAGGGGGAAAAAAAGGTAAAAAGCACTATAGGATTTTTCTGAAACCGGAAACAGTCAGGGAGGAGGGAATGGATTTCAAGGTGAAAATTTTGTGCTTTGCTCTTTATTACTGTGTGCTCATCTGCCATTTGTCTATATTTGTCCCAAAAGGCATAGCTCTTCCTATAGGCTCCTACACATGTGCTAAAAAGTGATAACATTACATGACAAGTAGAAGAACGGAATTCTAGCTCTGCTGCATGTACCAACGCATGCAGACGGCTAGGGTTACTCCATTCATGTAGTTTTTAATACAGTTTTCCAGATTTACAGATTTTTTCATTTTGTGTTTGAAGCACTTTCCTCCACAGAAGTTAGTGAAGCTTCTTCACCAGTAGGAACAGTAGAAGTTTTTAGCAAGAATACTTACTACCTTGGAAAATAACTTTCTTCCAATTATGTTAGACAATTAAATACAGTTATCAGCAAGGACATTCTTCAAAACATTGGTGTTTTCATTATTTTAGGCATGCAGTTACCACTGTGTTACAATCTGTTCTGCATTAGCATTGGAGCTGAAAGGATTCCTAGAATCTGACGTTTAAAGCTGAATCTCACACTACAGTTAAATTATTATTCCTTCTCCAATGAAGACAGAAAAAAAAGAGCTTCTTTTAACCTGGAAGGGAGGAGAGAAATTAAAGTTTCACTGACCAAAGTCTGAATACTTCTGCAGCCACGCATCCTATTTAGGGATGTTTGCTCATTACCTCAGACACACACACTGCATTCCCTGGTGTCATGTGCCCAACTCCAAAACCCATTAGAAAGTCACGAGGAAAAAGGCGCGTGAGTGTGACTGCATAAACCACCCACAAGCTAGCAGGACACATTCATGTCTCTGCAACCCTCTTCATAACATCACTGGTGCAGTTTCTTGTCCTCCTGTTTGTAAACCTGGGAATATGAGTGTCTTGACACCTACAAGCTTTACCAGACAAAGCATTCAAGAGTGGAGGCCAGAGAAGTAAGAGCTGGTTACTAGCACTGAGCCAGTTTTCCTTGCAGCCACTGCAATACACAGCTTTGTTCAGCTCTGCTGAACTTTTTTAAAAAAACGTGCAAATACAAGGATGCACTTTTAGTGCATCCCTAAATCAGCCACTAGAACAGGCAAATTAACAGGTAACTCTGCTAGGCAGGAATAGGAGTGAAGGCCCTAGAGTCTGTTCAAGGCAGGTAATTTCAAATATTTTGGCCAACAAAGGCCTGCTTTTTCCACCCTTCCGGCTCGAGAAGAGACAAGGCAACAGTGCTACATAGCTTCCCTAATAATCTGCAGCATATTTCACCCAGCAACGTTTTGGCACTTATTTTACTACAAGCACCAAATAGTGCAGACTCATATGGCCTATAAAAAAATAAGAAGGAAAGTATTATCTATGGTGGAACTCAGAGTTTTGGATGGTATAACACTATTCCCTTTCTTCTTATGTCTAAATGCTCTCAAAAATGCACTGCCTTATCTTTTCTCAAAGTAATAATTAATATTTTGCTCTCTTCAAGTATAACTCTTAATAGTTAAGCTTGCATTTCAAGATCAGGAAGTATTCCATCAAGTGGAATCTTGTAACTAAAAAGTACGTGAAAAATTCTGTAAAACAGAATTGGTGTTCAAGCAGTAAATGTTCCTGCTTTTCAGGTAAATTACACTTTATAATTTTGAAGATTTTATTCTCTTAGCATTTTACATCATGTTTAACTAAAATCCCAGACTAGTTCTCTCAGCAGCCATAATGAAAGAAAAAACCAAAACCAAGAAACCATAAACCAGTGAGGTTTTGTCATTGTTTATAGTGAGTTGTACTGTACATGCTTCTGAAACTTTTCCAGCCCTAGAGCAAAGTAATCAAATGCATAGTGAGACTTTCTATAGCTAATTTCTTAGCTTATTGTTATTAATATGATGGTACCCGCTAGATCAGTATTTTGTTTGTTTGCAAAACACCACAGCTGTTCACATTTCAGCTATACACGGCACAAGGAGTCTTCAGAAATGTGCCTGATTTTCTTCCACATGTCCAAAAAACCGAGACAGAAATGAAGGGGAAAAGTCCTTTGTTTGCAGACACATTGGCATTATAAGTTGAAAGTTTTGTGATTTTAATAAACAGCTCTAATAAAGTCCTCCCAACTTGAGATCTAGCTACATTAAAAAAGACTACTTGTTTGACTCTCTCTGAATTACTGCTCTTAGAACAAGGCCACCTGGGGATAATGAACAGCTGATTTAATTTTTAATCAGCATTTAAAAGCCTTTTAAGTGGAGCTCATTTTCGTTAGTTTAAATAAAGAATGCCTCAAAAAGTGAAAGGTCATTAAACCTCTGGAACTACATTCATGCCAAGACTTCAGCTAAACAGGTCCTTTTAACAGGGTGTCAAGGCATTTATTAAATATAATGTGAACAGTTGCTCATTTCTGTAGTCAAACAGAGCCTCATAAAGTGATCTATTGTCTCATCAATGTGTTACACAGGAAATTGCTGCAAGAACCATCTTCTGAACCTGCCTGTGCAGCCTGAAAGCATCTCAGTAATGACCCCATTGCACAAGGTATTCAGAGCTCAGTTTCAGTGAGATCTAGGAAGACTGTGCAACTCACAGAATCAGGCATGATGAGCAGCATGGCTGTAATAAGGACCCAAATGCTTGGGAAGGAGGAATATTTTGTGTCTCGGTACTTTGATATGAGACTTGACCATCTTCTAATCTGCAGTCAGGTTCACTACTTTTGAGAGAGTTGTACACACTTCGTTGTCGTACACCTATTTTCCTTGCCTCCAGAACAGATTTACATTATAAAACTAACTTGCATACCCTTCAGGTTGTTAATGAAACACTGTCAAGCATAAATAAATATGGATATGATCAAGGATTGGAAAGTCCAACTCCATAATTTCATTCTCAGCTTTGTTCCATTTTCAGAGAAGTCGGGGGGGAGGGGACTAGGAATCCAATAGGGAGATGCTGAGTGTCCTAGAGTAAGCTTACATCAGACTAAGCTCAACGTCATGTTCCACTCATCCATTATCCACATGTGATTCTTGTTAAGTTCAACAATTCTTATGGATTTTATCAAAAAGCTGAACTTGACCCCTACATTCATAAATTCTATCCAAATCAGTCAGAATTTCAGGTTTGACATAGTGCTTTGTACACTGCATGTATGTGTGAAATAAAGATTTAAGAATCTGACTAAATTTCTACATGACATGAATTCAACAGTCTCTCTGTGCAAGTTTTCTTGTCAGAAACATTAACTTCACTTTCGCACCCCATCCTGTTAGATGGCTTTACTATCTCTTTATGCACAAGTCAGGTCTAATGAAAATTAATTCCCCTTTATCACTAAGTATTCGAGCTTGTAGATTTGAAAAATGAAATCACACAATCCTTTAAAGCAGGTTTATAGTGTTCCTTCCTTAAGAACAAATAAGCCTAGTGAGACTGGCAAGTGTTTTTAAGTTCAGACAACAGTCACAGATCTACATGCCTAAATGTGTGTCTCAAGCCCACTGGTAGACTGATGCTTTGATAGACATTAGAAAAGCTACTAATTCTCCTGAAAGGATCAAGCCACCTTTAATTATTATTAGTGATACAAAAGTATTTTTTTATAAAACAGAAATAGTAAAAGCTCCATATTTACATTTTCTTAGGCAGTGTTGTCTTTCCAATCCTATCACCATCTAGGCTGAAACATTGAGAGTCACAAGTAAGAAGGGGCAGTTTCACTGTTGAATACTAGCCGTGCTGTTCTAAAAGTTAGGGATTCAACTGCTCTGGTTCCTTATGTGATTGTTGGCTTTTATCTATGTTTGGAAGAATGTACCATATATTTCCACCCAACAAATCACAACTGAATGATTAAGTATATCATGCCTAGCAATTAATACAGGACTTTGATCTTTTCCAGGATGTACTTGCTAACTGCCATGACAGGAAGATAATACATAGTTGACTGCTTCCAAACACAAGAGGGTGGGGGGGAAACCCTCTCAGAAATAATGAACTTCTGTTTTCAATCAAAACAAGGACTAGGTTTCCAAGGCCATGTGATCATTAATTTACAGAGGCCTTGGCTTGCTTATCAGGTGACATTAATGGAATCACTGACCTGTATCAAAAGTTGTGGAAAGCATGAACTTACGTTCTATGAAACAGATAGGTGCCGTGTCTTGGCCACAGAGACTACTCAAACTTATTTTGACCCATGAAATGTCCATATACAGCATGTGACACAAAATCTTTGGTTATATTCCTAGGAATCTCTGGCTACGATGATGTTTCAATTACTGCAAATCTGGACGAAAAAAAATTCAAAAAATTGATAATACGAATAACAAAAACTGTTCATTACTGAATAATAACACCAC
>VZTO01014096.1:0-13824 GCA_013400615.1 Syrrhaptes paradoxus
AATGAAGCTTGGCTTACAGAAGATTTGTGTCACGGTTACATTTTCTGATGCCTAACAAGATGTGAGTCCTGATCTAAGCCTCTCCTGGTGTTGAGGCTTTTATAACATCTCTCTCCAACATGGAGACTTCTCTGTGGAGTAATGGCTTCAGTTCACTCAGCAGCCTTTCCCTCAGTGAAGAACCTACAAAGTTCTCTCTGTTACACCCCACTGGCTATTTTCATGCAACTTGTAAGAGGTTAGTATCTCTGAACTCACTGTTACTCACTCAAACTTGGTTGAAACTCACAGTGGGATCTGCAGTTACAAAGTAAGAACTGACATAGACACATATATCCACACAGAGAAAGAGAGAGACACACGTGCATAGAACCAAAAATGAAAATATTATATGGTCACATAAAACATATTTTGCTTAGGAACCCAGGCAATAAAGACCAAGTTCTAGATATTTTTTTTTATTTAGCTCACCAGTACATCAAAATGGCTGAACAGTCCATTCCAAATATGTGACCCTTTCTTGAAGCTGGTGTTCTGTGTGTAATACCCTCTTAAAAATCTTGGAATATTAAAGTTATAAATAATTGGGAAATTGCTGTAGGAATTCAGGGGGCACCTAGGTAGAGGTTTACCACTGGCAAATGGAGTCTGTTGCTCCTCCTGGCTTTGCATGTGGAGTTGGATCATCTTAATGCACCTGCCAATGTTTGTGTAGGCATGGGCTGCTACTGAGACAGTTACTACTAGGGAGGTTAATTTATGTTTTCTGAAATACACTAAAGCATCTATGTCATTCTCAAGAATAGTAGGAAATTGACACTGAAATTATTATAGATTTTAAGGAGGCTTGGGATTTTCTTCAGGTTTTGCTGTGCTTTGGGTGTTTGTTCAAATTCTGACCTTTCTATTACAATTCAAGACCTTGCTGTCAATCTGTTTGTCTCTGTGAGATTGATTTCCAGGCAGTCCTACAAAGTGGTTCACACTATCCTGCTCCAGTGGGAGAGTTGCTCTGACAGCACCTCCTTCAGCCTCCACCATCTTAGTGTTGCTGTGCCTGGGTGGGCACTGCCTCCATGGAATATCCTTGGATCTGCCTCCTGGATCAGTGTGGTTTTGGCTCCGAGGTTCTCGCTGGATTTTATAAATATTAGCATTTTCCAAAAGAGAGGATACCTCTCCAGATTTATAGAGATTATTACCTTTTTACTTCAGTTATGGAACCAAGCTCAGCAGCTGGAGAATTTTCTGCAGGCCATGTGACCACTGGGAATATTTGTTAGTAAAATGTTGGTGGTCCACTTAATTTCTGCATGATCAAAGTCCTTAAATCTGCGCTTTCTTTTAGTAGTGCCAAGCTATGTTTATTTGCAGTTTTGCTCTGTTTATTCTGGTTGAGAGGAGACGTTCAGCCTGCTTTGGATCAGCTGATCTGCTGCCAACCTGTTTCCGTTCTGAGTGACAGGTGTTTAGAAAAGGACNGGCTTCAAATTTTAAGAGATGCGAGATAACACTCATATGTAGCTTCTGATGTTATGGATCTTCTCAAACCGACTTCTGTCTCAGCACTGGAGCTAGTTAGTTTGAGTTAGCTATTAGCCTGTTAGATTCTGTGCGTACTTACCACGGCAATCATTTGGGGTGGCACAGCCAACTGCTGTAATGTTTCCCCCAAGAATTCTTTGTACTCATTTGGGAAAATACTGATCTCCATGTTAGCTGCAGCAACATCCGCTGCTGTTCCCTTGTTTCTGCCAAGAAAGGAGTGAGTTTTGCATCTTTGTCAAGTTGAATACATAAATATTGACTTCACTAGACATGCTTGGACTGGAACTATTATACCACCTTTATCACCTCATTTACCATGGCTCTTATGCAGCCAAGTAGATAAGAGAAAACCAGATTGTATCCTCGATGGATGAAAAGTGTTGGCAAGGAGTTTCAGTCTCAGACATTTAAAAGTATTTGGTCTCCCAAAGGTGGAAGAAAGAACCTACTTGTTTTTAAGGGAGGGATCAGACTTCTGCCGCACTCCATTTGCTTTCAGCAAGTTATTTTACAGGTGTGCAGAAGAAAGGAAATACTGTTGGTAGAGGAAGAGGAGAAGAGGATGAGAGGCATCTACAGTGTGTCTCTACTCTCTGCTAAGGGCAACCTTCAGCTGACTTTAGGTCTATATTAACCCTCTCTTCAAATCCCAAGCCTGAAAGCACGGCTGCATTGTTGCCTCAGGACTACATTCCAGCAGTGTGCATGTCTGCATACTCTCTAAAACCTCTGCAGCAGTCATCAGATAGGGTATACCATACTTCTGGGTTCTGCAGAGGTTGTCTGTGCAGGGAAATAAGCTGGTGGAAGAGTGGACAGCGTTGGGGAGGAGTTGCAAGGGGAAGGGGGAAGGCCCTAGGGGAAACCATACAATGCAGGAAGGCCAGGAGCCCCATAACCTTATCATGCGGAGGCTGTGAAGTTTTTGAATGTCGTTTCATTCGTGTGTGCGACTGTAAAGATGCTTCCATCTAGCTGGGGGGAGGGAATGACAGGGGTTTATGTTCTATTTTTATGAAGCTTCTTACCCAGGAGATAGTAATAATAAACAGCACACACTGAACTTTATCCTTAACAGATACTGACTGGTTGAAGCCACCTCCTCAGTAGGCAGCTCCTGGGCTTTAGGAAAGAGCCTGCTACTGCATGCCCAGAGTGTATGTGTAGTTCTCATCACTGTGGGATGGGAGGTTTATCAGACTTCACAAAGCAATGCAGTTTAGCCTGGTCCTGCAGTGTCTGGGAGATCTCCAAGAAATACCGAGAGTGCTAGGAGAGGACAGTGGACATATGTCTGCAGATAATATCATTTTCAGGATGTCTCTGCCTGGCATTAGCACCTCTTTTTTCAGATTAGATGTTGAGGACCCTGACCACCTGTGTCCCTTCACAGGATACACACACATGGAGAGCAAAGGTGTTTTCCCTGTTAACATGCTAGTGTAAATTTGTCATCACATTTCTCTCATTGTTTTGCATAATTGACAATAGGCCCCATTCTTCATTGTCTTCCTCTTATGAAGTTATTTTCTGTTGTGTGACATGGATTTGAAATGCTAGCAAATCCTCACTGAGCAATTTACATCCCACTACCTCAAGCACAAATGATTAATATGACGACTTATAAAGCATAAGGAATCAGGGCTTTTCTTCTGCTGCAGTTTTTTTACAAGGCTTCATTGCAGGCTGATGTGGTGAACTCTCATATCTCACACCAGAAACGGCTGCATTTCAGAGATGAGCACGTATACACAGTAATGTTATGTTTTCTGAAAGGCTTTGGGAAGTAATGCACTTATTCACAGGTGGAGTATTGTTAGTTTATGTCCCTACCAGTATCTGAAAGTGCAGCAAGCAGCAAGTCTGTCAGCTTTTCTTCTAGTACCCCTAACCATAACAAGATCTTGCTGCAGGATGAATGATAGAAATAGCATGCAAAAATAGATGGTGCTAATAATAATACCACCATTTATTCTGCATTACTCTTTATCAGTAGACCCTTCAGTGCTTACAAAGGTAGTCCTCATTGTACAGAAGAAGATGAAGACATGGAAAATGTTTTGCTTGAGTTCATCCAGCTACTCAAAGATGAGAATAAAACCTGTGTCCCAGGGCTCTGATCTGTCAAGTAGGCTACAGTTCCTTGAAAGGAGGAGACAAACAGGACAAGAAGTGTTAAATGTTACGAGGTCACTTCTATGGCATAAATAAGATTGCTCTAAATCCTGAAATCTGATTCACTCCCTGGACAGCTTGATATCAGGAAGAGTTTTGGCCAATTAAAGATCTATAACTTGTCCAAAAAGCCTTAGCAGCCATTCGTGATTCGTGTCAGTTATGTACACTAGAAAGAAAGAGCGGTGAAGGCTGGAAATAAAATTGCATATTGAATTTGAGGAGGAATTGAGACAAGTGGTTTTACGTCGGCAGGGCTGTGAACATGTATTGCATGCAAGTCCAGCAAGGTTTAGAAAAGCAGCTCGTCCAGCAAGAAAATGTGTCAGAGTAAAAAAGTGCTGTAACTGTGTCAGAGTAAAAGAGTGCAGAATCCACACATGCATTCTGGAGCGTGATTTGTTTCTTGCAGCAATGAACCAGTTATGAGTTGCACAGAATAATGAAGGGAGGGATTAGCGAGAGAAGGGTAGGTAGGTTAAGGGTGTCTGTAGTCTCTGCTGTTTGAGTCTGGTTTGATGGGAGAAGCTCAGCAAGCACATGGAAGACACCAAAAATATTCCTCTCGTGGGAGCAAAAGGAAAAGCCTCCCACAGAGGTAGGCACTTCATGTGAGCTGGGAAGCGGAAAGTAATTATCACATCTGTGCATGTTAATAAGTTGACAGAGTACCTTCTCCAAAAACCACTGCCTAGCAAGATGCAGTTCCTTCTTCCCACAGCTATATTTTCCCTCTCCCTGTTCTCCTGTTGAATGCAGAGCCATACTGGGGTCTGCTGTCTCCATCCCCTCTTCCGCTGACACAATCACAGCAGTACATGCAATCACCACATCATGCAGACAGTCTTAAAAATGTTGCTCCGTCAGAATTTTCTGGCCTCACCCAAGGAGAACTCTTGCATGACACATATATGCGTCTTAATGGAATCTGGGCTGAGGTTTTAATTTCCAGTAACAAGAAGAGCATTTGCATTCCCCCATCCCTCTTGTCTGTGGTACAATATTTCATTACCTCAGTNTTTCTGGAGTTCCTTTCTCTTACCAGAAAGGAGCTATTTATGTTGGTTACTTTTTCCTCTCAGCTTATACTGTAGGGATATACTGATTTCCTCAATTTGAAAGGACTCAGCACCTCAGAGGATCAGGGCCTCTCTCTCTTTCCTTTGTCTTCTACCTCTATTTTTCATTTCTCCATTGGGGTTTTATGTACTGCTGTTTTGAATTCCCTGAGATGAACACTAACCAGAGGCACAATTACTAGCTGTTCCCTTGGGATCCAGGATGGCAGTAGTTGGAGATGTGTCACCAAAAATAGCTAAAACAGGACCAATTTCAAGACACTTCTCT
The DNA here is from genome assembly GCA_013400615.1 of Syrrhaptes paradoxus. Taxonomy (NCBI): domain Eukaryota; kingdom Metazoa; phylum Chordata; class Aves; order Pterocliformes; family Pteroclidae; genus Syrrhaptes; species Syrrhaptes paradoxus. The sequence goes on from VZTO01014096.1 coordinate 5,071, forward strand.
ATTACTACTCCTTTTGTTAAAGTCATGAAGAAAAGTTAGGGCCTGAGTGGATCCTGATAGGACAGCGGCATTTACAAAGATGTCAGCAAGAATGAAACTGGCCTTNCAAAAACCACTGCCTAGCAAGATGCAGTTCCTTCTTCCCACAGCTATATTTTCCCTCTCCCTGTTCTCCTGTTGAATGCAGAGCCATACTGGGGTCTGCTGTCTCCATCCCCTCTTCCGCTGACACAATCACAGCAGTACATGCAATCACCACATCATGCAGACAGTCTTAAAAATGTTGCTCCGTCAGAATTTTCTGGCCTCACCCAAGGAGAACTCTTGCATGACACATATATGCGTCTTAATGGAATCTGGGCTGAGGTTTTAATTTCCAGTAACAAGAAGAGCATTTGCATTCCCCCATCCCTCTTGTCTGTGGTACAATATTTCATTACCTCAGTCTGATTAGCTATTACCTGGGGACTTCACTTTGATAAGGATCCTCCGTCCTGTCTGGTTTTTCATTCAGTATTGGGGCAGGCCCCCCACACACTCTTGTGCATGTATGAGAATTCTCAGGCATGCTCTGGAAATTCTTGTACAGCTTGAATACATTTCCCACAGTCCAGGGGTGTGTTCAGTATAGACCTAGGCTGCTGTTGGTAATGACAGAGATGGCAAGGGAGATCTGTAACAAGAACAAGAATGCCTTCAGGATGTGAATGTAGCTTGGATGTTTCTGGAGTTCCTTTCTCTTACCAGAAAGGAGCTATTTATGTTGGTTACTTTTTCCTCTCAGCTTATACTGTAGGGATATACTGATTTCCTCAATTTGAAAGGACTCAGCACCTCAGAGGATCAGGGCCTCTCTCTCTTTCCTTTGTCTTCTACCTCTATTTTTCATTTCTCCATTGGGGTTTTATGTACTGCTGTTTTGAATTCCCTGAGATGAACACTAACCAGAGGCACAATTACTAGCTGTTCCCTTGGGATCCAGGATGGCAGTAGTTGGAGATGTGTCACCAAAAATAGCTAAAACAGGACCAATTTCAAGACACTTCTCTATTACTACTCCTTTTGTTAAAGTCATGAAGAAAAGTTAGGGCCTGAGTGGATCCTGATAGGACAGCGGCATTTACAAAGATGTCAGCAAGAATGAAACTGGCCTTCAGGAAAAGAGCTTGCAGCCCCTCTCCAAACTTCACTGGCTCCTTTCCAGACAGTGCCTCCCATTCATCCTTACTTAGCTCACCCTTGTTCCTCTTTCTTACTAGCAGTTACACCCTCTCTTTCCCCCAAGACCTCCATTCTATGGCTCTGCTCTAAGAGTAGCGTAGGTGGCAGCTGCACCACAATGGCAGCACACAAATACGGCACTGCTGAGAACAAGGCTGTGATAAAGGTTTCTGTTGCTTGATTCCCAGATAGTTGTTGGGAGGATGAGGATCATGGCTTGTCTGCATGTACTGAACAGTGAATAGGTAGGGTAAAGTGGCATGTGAATGATACACCTGTATCCTCATGAGAATGTCTCCCTTTCTCTCTAGATGTGAATTTCCGTGGGGAGAAGTCTAAAGGAAGGAGAGTATATAAACATGTATATTCACTCACAACTGGCTGGGTGAACAGTCTAAGTGAGATGCTCTTTACATCACATATATCCAGTTTTTACATCAGGTGACTGATAGGAGTTTCAGGAACCCACTGAATTAACAAAATCATCAATAAGGAAAGATATAAGGGAAAATTTCCCCAGTGGTTTTTAAAAAGATCTTACATTTAATTGTTTTGTTTAGTGGTGTGGTGATGACCACAGAAAAAAATACCAGCTCTTTTGACCTGTTTTGTGCTTCAAAGAGTAAGTGACCACATTCTGAACCTGGGACTAAGAAGGCTCCAGAGGTAGCTCAAAAGCAGCTCTGAGTAAACAAAAAATAAGTCATGGTATGAGAAGGAAAGAATTAAGTAGAGTCTTCCAAGCAAGAGGAAGTTGAGCTTAGGAAAGTTCTGACAGTGCACAAAAAACACACAGGTGGGAGTGCTCAGGAAGCAAGCAAAATGCTGACTGAGCCAAGCAAAATGCTGTGTACTTGTTACTCAGTTCCTGCTACACACTGAAACAAAGAGCCATAGTTACATATACTACTAAAATCAAGCATGGTCTTCATCAGTATCAACTATCAGACCACAGTCCATGGCACTAAAAGATCTATCAACCCTTCTTGCCATCCTGTTTCTGAGCTGTTGGAGCAGACAGTGTGGCAGGCGCTATAAGATCATCATCAGTTACAGCTTGGTTTTGACACAACCTTTAGAGATGTATTTATTGATACTAGCTCCATAACAGGGGTTGCTCCTATTTAAACTGAAACAGTACATTTTGCCTACTACCACTGCCCTCTGCTAGGTGGGGACAGCTCTGATGGCAAGAAGTCCATAGAGTGACTATCATGCCAGTAGGCTCCCATGGCTCTACCTTAAGATAAACTAGAGTGAGCTTAGTGACGTTTGTCTACCTTTTATGTGGATATTTCCCCAGGTGGCAAACCCAAGTTCACTCAGCACAGCTGCCGTGCAAGTCCAGAACTGCATTTGTGAGGCAGGAGCTGCTGAGTAGAATGGAGATGAATACAAGAGGTCTGCATGTTGAGGAAGAGACATGGAGAACTGGAGGAAGTGATGCTGCAGGACTTAGAAAAAACACCAATGTTGTGCAAAGGACTAGCAAACACTGCATGTGGTGAGAGAGGTGAAGGAGCAAGATTAGAATAGCATGGGAAAGAACAAGACAGGATTCTAAGGAATCAACAGAGCTGCATGGACAATCCCCACTTGAACAACAAGTAATAACATAGGCAAAGTAATAACATAGGCAGCTTTCTGCATCAGCAGCAGAGCTATGTGGATGAATAGGTCTGGGCTAGCAGGGTTTGGGTTTGAGCAGCTGCACGGGGGCTCAGAACTAAGCTACCAGAGGTGCTGCAGATGAGAAGAAACTGCAGAGCTGCACAAAGGAAGTCTGCCAGTGCTCCGCTTGGCACCAGGCAGTTGCTATTAATCTTTCACTTCCCCAAGCACTGACATTCATACAAATTATGAAGAAAAAATGTTCCTCAAATTCAGCAGGAAAGTCTCTTTAGCTTCATATTTATGAACTCAGATAAAAGAGAACTTGATATGAATCTGGAAAAATGACGTCTCAGTTTTATCCTGCCCATCATGATGATGAGTGGAAGTGTGAGTTGGTTACTTGCTACTGACCCCTCCCTTTGCCTTGTCCTTTGTAAAGTTCTGTTTCTGAGGGAAGTCCTTTTCACTGAATAGTTCAGGCTGTTCTTTGTCCTTTCAGCTTTGTGATTTCCACTACCACCAAGCCAAAAATCACCTCATTTGCTAATAGATATTCTAGTTAGTAATAGCAAATCCACCCACTAAGGATATTTCTGGCCTGCTTTGCAAGACAGGAATGCTGTTTCAATGGTACAATGCTGCCACACAAGTGGGAATGCTTGCACCCATTTGTGTAGCTGCATATTGCACACAGTCTATGCACCCCTGAGAACTTGTGATGCCCCACGTCGCTCACCAAACCATAGTTACGATGGTGGAGAGAATGTAACAATTCCATAGATAGCTGAAAATCTCCTGGGTAGAAAAACTTGCTGAGTTTCCATGGCATAAGATTTCTGGGTGTGCATTCATTGGATGTTTGGGGATCTGACCATTAAGAATCCAAACCCATTTTCTCAATCAGGCTTTTGATGCTTTGGTTTAGTTATTAATTACATAAGAATAGGTATTCAAGAAAAGATAGATCAAGCCATCTCCCAAACAGCTTTCAAAACAGTCTCCAAAACAGATTATGTACAGAATCAACTATAGGTCTAAACGAGAAAATTACTCACATATTTTGTCTGTAACCAATGTCTTCTAGTCGCTTAGTGTGTAATTCTTTTTTTGTTTACCTTGGCATAAATGGAGAGTAACCATCAAAGGCAATGAAACCAATCCAGTGGAAGCCACAGCCATGAACAGACATAACTGAGGAGAGAGCAGAGGCTCTTGGAATTCTAATGGGCACACAGGCAACAGATGCAGATTTAATTAAACTTTAGTAGCTGGATTTAACAGTTAATAGAGAAGGCTATTTCAGCCTTGGTAGAAATACAAGAAGCATTGTTAACTAAAAAAATATATTGAATAAGCAAACAAGAAGAGTAGCACTGTAGTCAAGAGTGGCTGTTGTCCGTAAGAGAACAATTGGCTGTAGTAATGGATGTGGCATGGGTCCCAATGCCACAGCAGCTGTTCTGTGCACTGCTGCATATCACAAAGTTCACGCCCATCCTGGTTCTATCATGAGTAAGACAAAGATACATTGAGAAACATGTTTTTCTTAACTCACCTTTTTTAGCCCCAACAGATTTTTATTTTCCCAACACTCAAAGCATGAAGTCTCTGTTCCCCTATTTCCTCCTTTTTGTTGAATTCAGTCAAAGATATTGAAGAATCAAATATAGGAATGTCCATGAAGCCAGCACTGACAGTGCTGCTTTCCTTTCACACTCCAGAATTTGAGTACAAAAAAACTCAAAGAAAATAATCATCACCAAACCCCTCCCAAAATGGAATAAAAGTTACCCTACCTTTATCCCTCATCCCCTACTTCTTCCCTACCACACACTATCAAGACCAAAAGGCCCATATTCCTTTAGTAAGGATCTATCCCAAAGAAAAAGGAAGTGAGGTTGAATAAAAACTGTGAGAGGAAAGGAGATATGAAATTAAGAATACAATGTCATATGAAGACAGCCTTTATATATGCTAGAGAAGCAAAACACTTTATTTTGCCTTGCATTTCCCCAGAAAGCATTTACAGGGGCACACAAGGGCAACAGTCAGTCTGTTATAATACATGGGTAGTTTTTAGTATACCTACTCAGTTGCCTTCATTTTGTCTCTTCCTTTAACAGACTGAGGGTCTTGAGACAGACTACAAACCTTCTAAGGAGAGATAATAAAGAGAACATTGATACAAGAACTTGTTAAGACAAATGAGTTTCAAGAGAGTGATTTATGTAAAGGATCTCATAATCACTCCAACCCCAACACTGTCTGACAGCAGCTGTTTTTATGAAGGAAGTTAAACACAAGAGTGACTGCTGCTTAGCCTTCTCCTTCAGAAGGCTGGGTTAATTAAACAAAGCAAAGCAAAATAACAAACAGCTGGAAGGAGAAGATGAGGTAGCAGCTGATGTTATTTACTGATAAGACCTGCTACATTTCAGAGGTGTATGCTATCCAGGAGTCACAAAGCCTCAGCACATTGTGTAAGGTGGTGTTTGGTCATCAAAAGTTTCTGCTCCTGGGTCAGAGGGCCTTATTGCTGTTGCATGTTGAGCAGTCTGTTCTTAGATACCAGCACTGTTGTTTTGTGGAGAGCTAAGGGTGATATGTCAGGTTTCCCATTCTCAAATTTGCTAGTATTGCTTGATCCCAGAAGTTCACAATTACCTCACAGCTTATTTTATTTCATATGGAGCAGATCAGTGGAGGAGCCTGCTGATTCATCTTTGAGGACCAACCTCCAGATGTGTCTGAATTTCAGTTCTAAAAGGTTGTACAATTTCCTTTTTTCTTTCTTCATGACTGTATCCTCCATCTCCTTCCAAGATTAACAATACTTCACCTTATCTTTCATTAGCACTCCTTGTATTGATGTAAAAGCCCTAACTTCATTAGTCGCCGAGGCAGAATTAGGATGCCCAGCTCCATGATGACACTGCACATCCATCACATCTGTGTCCATCGTGCTCTGTTCCTTTCCTTTTTCTGTCTTGCTCCTTGTAGGTTTTTCTTCCTATGAATCTCCCATTGGTCAAAAACATCACTTAACCAGAAGTCAGAGGATTTTTATTTTATCTGAGGTCAAACAATGAATGTAAGTGCCATCCCCTTGATCCTTCTGAGATGCAGAGGCTGCCACAGTCTTTCTGAGCCATTACAAGCAAGAGAAAGGCTGAGGATGGGAAATGAAATGCAGGCACCTCCTAATTTCATCCTGACACTTGGAGCTCTCAGTACCAGCTGTTAAAAAGTCACTGATTCTAGTTCCATGCAGACAAAAGCAGCCATGCAGCAGATACCTAGTAACAAAAAAATCACAGCACTTTTATGCTATGTGTGCTACAGGCAGCAAAAAATTTTCCGACAAACTTGCAGCCTCTATCAAAAGAGCAAGAGAACAAAAGCCAAAACTAGCAAATGTCCCAGAAAGTGTGCAAAGGAAATAAAGAATACTTCACATGTCTTAAATTATTGCAGAAGTAAGGTGTGGTAAGTCAAACTCAATGACCCTAGAAAGCAAGCCATGCTGTCCACTGGAGAGAGGGACAATTAGAAAATAATGATAGGCTGAAGAACAGTATGAAACTATATGACAAATGCTTTCAGTTTAGAATCTCACAGAGAAAAATGAAAGAGTGGCACAGACTTACATACACATAATCAAACTCCTCCCTCCCTAACCGTAACACCCTAGGAGCCCATGATTAAGGAACCTAAGTCTATTTCTAGGCATTCACAGAATTTTGTTCAGAGCACTTAACACACAAAGAGACCAACCTGTTGCATTGGACCAAGATGGCCTGCATCTTTCATGTCTATATAGAGACTATGAAACTTTGAATACTATATAAAGAAGAAAAACCCCAACCCTATAGAGATTCAAACATCATCCCTCCTTCTCTGCTTGCTAACATCTCATTAGCATCTCCTGCCCTCAGCTGTGTTTTAGCTTCTAAAAGTTGAGGAGTCAGACTAGTTACAGGCATACTTTAAGAGGTTTTACAGTTCAGCTCTGGGTTATGGAGAAGAGGGTGATAGGGAAGGACCCAAATAATTGTCTTTCCCATTTCAAGGATCATAAAGGAAAAGGTAAGGCTATGACACTGAACTGTTGAGCAAAGAATATTGAGGAATATCGTGCCAACCTCTAATATCTTTCCCATTCCAGCTAGCCACTATTAGATTTCCAATCACATTTCCAGAATCAGTATAATGCAGAACTGTACACACATGAAAGTTCAGCTCATCCCTTAGTCTCTTTGCTGTTCAGTTTTCCTGAGGAAAGTCTGCCATGCACTTCCCTTCTGTGCGTAGCCCTCAGCAGTGCTCAGTCCCACAGGTCATCTACAGAGGATCCCTTTGACACAACCACGCTACACCTTCTATTCAAACATGCTCTCAAGGTGCTCATGACCATTCCAATGGATTCTACTTCTCCTGCTCTATGGTCCCAATTCTATGGTCTGCTAGAGGCTTTGGTGTGCACTTCACAGGGGCTCTTACACATCAGTGTAATCAAATTTCTATTAGTTTCCAATGGTTGCATTAACTTTAGATGGGTTCTTGGCATTCATAGCCTGCACTGAAGCACTGACTGAAGCAGTTAAGAAATCCTCTCCCTCCATACACAGCCTTAAAAAGGCTTTCCCGCAGCATTATTCCCCTTAGAAAAAAAGAGTTTGTGAATTAAGGAGTTCAGATATGTAATTGGAAACAGTTCTATCAAATGACGGCTGTAGAGTGGAATTCCCTTCTTGCCCTGAGGGACATTGTTTCCAAGCCAGAAGAATATTAATTTCCATTGACAGAACCCGTCTTCATTCTGAGCATTCAAACTGACCATTACCTGCCACTGAGACACAGCTGCCTCTGGGACAGAAGGCAGCAGTCCCCTGTGATCAGTCTTACACAAAATTTGTTATGCAGGTGTTAGGCTAAACAACTGAGACCAGGCTGTTAGCTGGTGCATATGACCATAGCCCCAGTGATTTCTGTTAACCAAATGGAGTTTGACAGAAAACTCCAAGTTTAGACATGCAAGCATGGAACAGCAACAACAACAACAACAACAAATCCATTTAGTCTTACTAGGAGCTCAACTGACTTCAGCAGTACATCTCGCTAGGGACACTGAACCTTTTAGTACCATGCCACAGCACTGGTGCAGTGATGGCTGGAAAGACTGCCACTTACTGTATCATCCCCTTCAATTTTTATTGGAAGTCTTCAGTCCAACTGCATACCTAGACTGGCTCACTTAGCTTATAATAGCTCACACAAGTGCACCCTGAGGAAGTGTAGCTGTAGGCCACTGAGCATTGCTAAACAGACTTTTTCAACTTGGTGAAGGAGATCTAGCAACTGCAGTGAAAACTTGTCACAATCTGTCTGCTTTGGAGTCACCCTGAATCTGACTTTGCTTTGAATTTTCATATCCTAAACACAAGGTTCTCACTCCAATTCTTTTTAAAGGAGAGAAACATACAAGGCAGGAATACAACGCAAGCTATGCCCAGTCTTACTCCTAAAACATTTCTAACTCACAGTCTTGAACTAAGTGAACCTTAATTTGTGCCTGCTCTCAGTATTTTCACATTTTTTCTTAAGGCTCCTCATGCTGTAGTTTCTACTGGTGAGAGGAAACGAAGCTATCAAAGACAAGTGGAAAGGGCCAGTTCCCTTTTTTTAATACAGTCAACCACAGCAATTTAGCCAGAAGTGCAGAAAGACTAGTGCAAAGTAATAAAGAATCACATAGAAGCTTATGGAGAATCTAAAAACAGTAGAATGATGAACTGTTATGGGAATTCGCATAACCCAGCCTGTACACTTGCTCTTGGACAGCAGAATAAGCTTTAGGAAACCAGTCATCTTTCAAGGAACATTGGTTTCTGAGGACGTGCCACAGTCATAGGTGGGATC
>VZTO01014097.1:4275-28231 GCA_013400615.1 Syrrhaptes paradoxus
AGCGTAGGTATGTCTATCTGGGATTTGACAGAAATTGTCTCGAATTATATTAAGTATGTGTTTTATTCACAGACAGTTCTTTAAAAAACATACCCATTTAAAAATAACATTTTAAAAAAATACAATCTATTGTCCAAAGAAAGTTAAGACTTGTCACTCCAGACTGGCAGAATGAGAACGAAGTGAAAACTGGGACAGTGGAATATATCAGGTAGTCATTATTTTAAATAAATGCTGATCTGGTTAAAGAAACTATTGAAGGCAAATTAGGAGCGAGACTGAATGTCTCCTGTCTGTGTGGTCATCCCATTAGCACCAGCAGGAGTTTCATTCAGAAAGCATTCATGAATGGAGTCTTATTGTCATGGGAATAACAAAGAATTAACGGTATTGCTTCGTACCACTGATCCATCAAAACGTAGTATTTTACTGTCTGCCATATTTAAAGCACTATGTTCCACTACATGGAAAATTATTATCCTNAAAAACCACATATAAGCAAACAGAAATAGTCACCTACCTCAGCTAAATTAACTGAAGTTAGATGTCCAGTCTGCTTTACTGGTCTTGAAAATCCTGTTAGACACCTCTAAGCATCTAAATGTTTTTGAAAACATATCCCTTTGTGCCTAACATTATTAGGAATCGCTGGGCTTGAAAGACTAAAAGGACTCAGCCTCATCTGCCATATACAGCTGTACATTGCAAGCAGAATTCATACGATTCAATAGTACAGCTGTCCAATCAAAGATCCCTCCACCATCAACAGAGGAAGATAGACACCCATCATAAAATCTCCCATAAAAGATAAAGTACTCTCTGGAAATACCTTTCTCAGACTGGGTGTAAATTGGCCTCTGGAAGACACTTTGATGTAGTTTAAATGACTAGACACATAACTCATACCTGCAGTCTAGCAACAGAATGAAGAATTCTCTGTACTGCTGATTTCAGAAAGTCTTTTGTTGAGCTTCTGCTCTGTCCAAATAGTAATTAGGTTCATGTTTTAACCTGTACGATTGTGACAGGTGTCACATTGGAGGAAAAAGATTCAACCTACAGATAGGTTTCAGGCACCAGTTTTTTCTACATCTTCACACATAAATCCCCAATGAACTGCGACATACCCACATGTTGAATCACTGAGTGAATGTATCAGGTCACACAAAAGCACAAAGATGCAATCATGCTGCAATCTGCATTCTTATTTAGAGACTCCTTGTAATACAGAGGCAGTGAAGTGGTCTCTCCTCTCTCGTGCTCATGGATTACATACTCAGAAAAGCTGGTCAGAGTGCAATCAGTTATAAGAGAGTACAAGACTTGAGTCACTTAAATTTGACACTACACTCGTGAAATGAAAATAAAAATGAGGCCTGTTCATTTGACAAAGAGGAAAATTTTAGAGTTCACTGGGTGAAAGAGTTATCCAGGGAATTCTCTGAAATACTGATGGATGGGAGGAACATGAAATTTTGAGGTATGGCAGGCCAGGGGCAGCAGGGTTACAAGTAGAAGGAAATGAAGGGAATTTGTGAATTGGCTTTGAGAAAATGGCAGAGATAATAATGACATGACAGCAATAAAAAATACCATTTTTTTCACTGTGCTCCCTATGCTGTGAAGTTGGGCAACAATTCATTCTGAAGGCACAAAATGTAGGAGGGTGAGAAAGAACAGACATTCTCATTCTTCCCACACTTCCAATAAAATCTTGTTTATTCACTACCTAACAATTAATGGAGACACCTTTTGCAGCCACTTGCTCTCGTTGCATTGAATTTTGTTCTGCTTGTAATCTTGGAAATATGACCAACCTGCAAGCAGAACAATCAGTTCCTTGAAGTACCCCACTTATTTTGTCATCAATTACTATCATTACAAAAACTGTATTGTATTTTGCTGTAAAATTAACTTTATGTGGCATGAGCAACATTTATAATATCAAAATAAACATTTGAACTTTAATGAACGTTCCATTTTTAATGCAAAAATAAGCGAAATAAGCCTGAAATTGTTTGACATTAAAAAAAAAAGATTTAAAAAGATGTCTACAAACACTATTTTCATAGACCCTTAGAAAGCTGCTTATTACATTTCACTATGCCTAAAGAAAAAACCATCTAACACTTGTTTTCAGTCATAAAGAGCCTAGTTCAACCTCTTTTAAGCTCTGTAATGTCCATTAAATTAAAGGGATATCTGAACAAAACTATATTATTCATCACTTACCTTTCAGATTTATTGAGACAGACCAGAAACAATGGAAGGAAAAGAATTCTAATGTGTGCTTCTTCAGTGTGTGGATTAGGCCTTTTCATGTTCACAAAGAAACCCAGCAAAACTTTTGATCTGAGAGACTGTGAACGCTAATGATCAGAAAGAATGTCATGGAGGATTTGTTTATATTTTTTAAACTGTATATAAAAATTATTTATAAAGGAAACAAAATGCAGGCAAGAAATGAAAGGCATTCTTTGATAAATTAAAAATGTTTTCTTTCTGCTATAACGTAAGAAAGCTAGATGTAAGAGAAGTATATTGTGTGTATGTTCAAAGGCTTAACAGCATGAGGTATAGAAGTATTTAAAATGGTAACAGCTCAGAAAATAGTATAGGTCTTGAAATTAAATCATCCCCATAAATAAATCATCAAATAAAGGTAAAATGACAAATTGGTATTAGTCTAATACAGACTTAGCTGAAGTATTAATATCTTTTTTTTTTTTTTCCCCTCTCAGAAGGAAACTTGCTATTAAAACTTGAGTTCAAATATATGTCTTCAGGTCTATTTGTGGTGCAAATCTTCATTGCTTTTGGTCACTAGTAAGAATTCCAGTGATGTCAAACCATCCTTAAGACGTCAAACTACAGAGAAAACTTTACAATGTATCTTTAAATCCAATCTACTATTTCTGAAAGGAAAGTACAGCTTTCGTATCTCTCCTCTTACACACTAGGCTTGGCACCAATGTTCTTGGGAAAAGTTCCCCCTACTCCTTGATATGGACCCACAGTCTTAGGGGCAGATGTACATTTCCTTCATGTCTGAAGGACCATGTTCCACCTTACAATTGCGTGTAAAAGCCTGGTAGGCCTGATACACATGAAGAAAAAGATGGCCCACATTGTACGAGTAACTGAACCCAAGATTTCACAAGAATTTTCCCATGAAAGACAGATGAACCTGAGAATACAGGGCACAGCATTCAGGAGAATATCTCCTCACAAAAAAGAAGTCATAAGAACAAGGAAAATACCAGCTGCCTAGTTCTTATCAGAAAATTCTCCTCACAGTATGCTGCTGAAAGGAAATTTCACATCATTTGTCTTTTCAGCATAGTTCATATCAGCTATATTTTTCCACGTAGTCTTTATTCACAGAACTCCTGTGACCCTTCTTGCTCCCACTGTCAGGCAAGTTTGTACTGAAACCATCCTAATTAGATGGTGAGATTTGAAGGGCGTGGACCTTAACTAATTGTTTGTTTTATAACACTGTGAGTGTACTTCTACCAAAAGTACAAGTACTAAATCTTGTCCTGTGCTTTATTAAACTTGTTATAGAGAAACAGACATCTTGTTTTCAGCCTGCTTTCTAAACAAGGCTTCTGTGATCAAGGCTATGTGTATCACCATGCATGTTTGTACTCTCAAAACATTAAACCCCTCTGTCCAAGTTTAGCTACATTTACTTTCCCATAAAATGAGAGTGAGCTCAGAGATAAAAAATACCTGTCATGCTTCATGAAAATAGGTGCGTTGAAGACATTACTTCCCTGAGAAAAACTGCTGCAGTACATGCTCAATGCTTTGGAGAGATTATAAAACAGATAGGCACACTATTTCCAGCTCAAATCTGTGGGAAGAACATCAATCAGGGCTCACAGCTTTCATTTGCCAGAATATGCATTACACACGTACAGAAAACAGATTCACTTGTTGTGATGCTCATACAGCTACTTAACTTACAAGTGGATCTAGCGGATCGTGCCAAAAGTCTGCTTTGTCAGGCAACCCATTACCAGCCGTGATTAACAGCAGACACTCAGTGAAAAGCAGAGCAGGGGAGATACATAGCAGTATTTCCCCAGAATACTGCATCCAGCATTGTATGGATCAGGGACATCCTGAGACTGGCATTATGCCTGTGTGCTTAACAGCCCTGCCCCTGCTTTACAAGGATTTGTTCAACTGCTTCTGGCACTTCCGTAAACATCTGGCATCCGTAAGTTCCCATGGCAAAGGAGTCCCACAGCTTCCCTACATGTTTCACAAAGAAATGTCTTCTTTTGCTTGCCTTGTACTGCCACCTGTTAGTCTTACATGATACTCCCTGGAGCTTATTTTTTAAAAAAGAACAGCTCTTCCCTAGTTATCTACAACTTACAACCTGCAATTCTAATGACCTTGCTCATATTCTCTCTCAGTTGCTTCTTTCCCAACTGTTTAGGGCAAAGATTTAGAACTGATTTAGAAACCATTGGAGCTTCATTGACTTCAGTGGCCTTTGGATAACTTTCAAAAGAGGTACACAGGACAAAGTACATTAAGCATGTGATTAATTACTCTCCGTCTTGTAACCCATTCACTACCTCTTGAGATATTTTTAATGTTCTATATTATATTTCTGGTAAAAAAAATGGAGGTATGACTGTATTTTTCAATAATGAATGGATAACAATACGTTAGAGGTAATTCAGGTCTCAAATTTTAAAAGAATGGTACACATATTGCAATAAAACTACTTTTACCGTATTAAACTAAGCTGCTGATAATTATTACCTGAAGAACAGAAAGGAAAAAGAAAGAGCAAACACCTTTCACCTTTTCATCAGGTCATAAGGTGCAAAGGAAAAGAAAGCAGCGTGATAAACAAAATGATGTGGATGGGGTAGCTTAGCACTATTTCCAGGCTAAGTTCCAAGTCATTTCTATAATCAGGTTCCAATCGAAGTACATGTTTGGCTCATTTCCTTTGGATCTGACAAGCTTAAGTATAGGAAAGTCAAGAGCTTATTTTTTCATTTTCCCTTTGATGAAAGCATTCTTGCTTTTCATGCAGTTTTCAGACCAGATCAATTGTTTTATTTTTCTAAAATGCCAAAAAACAGCATAGCTAGGAGGAAACTTATGCAGGAAAAGAATGAGCTGTTGCTTCTGTACTTATTGCACAATGTCACTTGCTTTTTTCATGTGTTCTATTATTTCCAATGGATTCCACACTCTCTAAAGCTTTATTTCAGAAAGGGAAAACTGCAGTAATTATGGCAAAAGACGTCAGGACACACAGCACAGCTATTTTTTCACCACAACTCAAGGAGTATGGCATCATTTTGTCACATACCTCTTAAACATTTGTGTTCTGCAGTTTGTCTTACATCAAAAAATACTTCTTAAAGCAATGCAAAAAGACATTTAAGAGATAGCATCAGTAGCTGTGACTCAGTTTGGAAATAAATCTACAGTATTCCGTCAGAGTAGCACCAAAAAAAAAAGCGTCTTTTGAATGCCAAGGCCAAACATACAATACTCTATAGGCATGGTGCTTGCTATGCCCTTTACTGACAGATTGATTTTCATGTTCTGACTAAACTAGCAGTTAGCAACATTACACTGCTGGTTGGATAGCAAAGACGACCCAATTAGAAAACACAGTCAATGAATAGGTCAGGCAGCCAAGGTCCAGATATTCTAAGCAAGATTAGGCCTTTCATTTTGTAAAACTTTCTGCTGACCTTTTCCTCATCATAAGTGACCCACCACGAATACATGTCAGAATTTTGTGCAGAAACAAAACAGAAAATAAACTATTATTTATCGAAATAAGCAAACAGCTTAAGAAAACTTCTTGAGGAATTGTTAGCATAGGAAAGAAAATAAATGGGTTATAGGGAGATTTCTGATTTCCCCATAAATATGTGCACTGTTCTAGTTGTTGACTTTGGGGAAACGCTTTGGGGTAGCCTGTGTTAATCAGACATATAACAAACATTCTGAAGGCTTAGAACCACCAAAACTAGTAAATTGTATGGCTGTATTATTTAGCCCACTTAACTTTCGATATAGACACAGATAATTTTGAATTTTGGCTTGATCCTACTAAAATATAAATTTATAATATGCAAATAATTCCATATGGATTTGAAGCTATACAACTTGAAAGCAGGCAATAGAGATTTCTCAACATATCACATACACAAATTAAATGAACATATGGATTAGGAAAGAATTATGAACACCCCTGTAGGACACTATATAAATTGCTGTGGTTTTAAACTTAAAGGGGGCAGCTGGTTTCTTTCTATTAAACTGAGTTCAATTCTGAAGCTACAATATTAGCACTAGGGCTGTGAAATCTAGTATTCGCTACACATAAAACACATGCCTTTGGAGACAAAGTTCCCACCTCTTCCAAATCAACAATAAGTCCTCCTTGGACTTTCAAAAGGGCCAAGATCTTTCCTTTAGACTACTGATCTTTTTTACTCAAGATAGATCTCTATGAGATATACCAGCATGGGCTTTATTGTCATAAATACAGCTTTTCAATATCCCTGTTATTATTTCTTGTTAAAAACACCTTAACTATGCCTTTTTGCAAAGTCTTCTTATATTCAGAAATGCCTCTCCTTAATCTAATCTCACCTTCGTGTTTGACCTTGAACCTAGCTAGACTTAATGCTATATGTGAGCAAGAACAGTTCTTAACTTTTATTTTGTGATATGTCCTCAGTTTCCAGCTCCCATGGTGGACTATTTCATTACGGTCTTTGCTATGTTGCAGCCTTTACAAGAGATGGACTTATTTTCCTCTACATTTCCATGCTAACTGAATGGTTTCACGTAAATATAGAATAGTAACAAAAACAGCATGTATTACTGCTCATTAAGCTTCTCTCAAAACTGTGTCATGATTTCTATAGCATAAGCAGCAATGTCAGGCTGCCATTAGAAAATATAGGAACAGCATTAACTGAAACTGCACAAATGTACTGAAGACTCTGGTACGTGCATGATGCTGTTCTCTGAACTGCCATGTAGGTACATCTGAAATATGCTTGCTCACACTAAAGAAACTACTTATTAGCATCTGTATATAACACATCATCACCACAGGGAAAGCTAGTTTAAAATCATAAATGTCAAGACATAATTAACTTAAAGGTCAGGTTTAATTACAGTTGTTGAAAGTGAAATATACCAATTACCATTACTATGTCAGAAAATTTCTTAAAATTATTTGAAATGTTTTGTTGGTGCCCATACTTTTGCATAATTGACGTCTTTTGTTCCACAATGGAGATATTTCAACAGGCTTTTTTTTACTAACTTTGAAGCAGAGAGAGAACAAAACAGAAAACCGATGAACAAAGCTCCACCACAAAGTTCAACAACACCTGTTCTCTGCATTATGATATTATTAATTACTTTCTTGTAATTGGCACTTCAGTTAATCATTTAGATAATGGAATTATTTGGAGAGTCTGGTGCATGGATGAAACAGATTTAACTGTGTGGATTTTAGGTTTAATGACAAAACAAATCAATAAGTGAAATAGACTGGTGAGAAAATAACTCAATAAATGAAAAATTTGCTCTACCTGTAGGCTTTTCCAAGGATTCTACTGGGAATAGTTATTGACTTGCATAAGTATTTTAGTTCTCTCTTTCCCTCAAGGTACAGAAAGTTTGAGTGCTGTGATTTCATTTTCTCTTCTGTTACCTAGTGTTTATTCTCCCCTCCCCACCATAGCCAGGATTACAAGCTTACCTTTCCCTATACTTTTGCCAGAGTAATAGACTTAATTTTTTCCCCAGAAGAAGCCCTTGCCAGCTAGGCAGAATACAGCTGAGAAAAGGTTAAGCTATATAAAGTTGAATTCCCCAGAACAGCATAGATTTTTAGATACTATATAGTCCCTCTGTAAAAATTCACAAGTTTAAAACTGAATATATCAGATGACTCTGGAGGAAAATATCGCTAGCTGATGAAAGAGGCTATTGAATGTGCTGATGAAAGAGGCATAGTTGTTTATTAAGTTTCTTTCATCACGTAACTGAGGTGCTGGGTCATAACAGCAGCCCTGGTTCTGCAAAGGGTGCTGGTGCCCTCCAAAACATCCAAGGCACCTGAAATTAGCAAAGTCTTGTGCCACTGGAGGAAGTATTTCTACTAGGGTAGCTCCCTGTCCCTTTCTCCCCTCTTCTTTCACAAGCCCCAGTACTTGGAACTTCACACACAGCAAAGCTCAAAAGTCTGAATATACTGAATATACACACAACTGAAAAACACAGTAAAGGAGGGCCTCAGGTATGCAACACAAGTATAGCAGAAAAGTGGCTGGCAGTTCAGAGACCATTCACAATACACCCAGAAAAGCCTCAACTGTGCTACAGCAAAAGGCAAACACGGTAAGGGAGTTTGTGCCGCCCTGCATCTCAGTAGCGGGGAAAGAACGGCATTTAATGGAGGAGTTTCCTGCCTCCCAGGTACTGGTGACATTGAAATCAGTGTGGACATAAGGCATCAGAGCTGGCATCACCCAAAAAAATTCTCTCATATAAAATTTACAGCTGACTGTTAGAGAAAAGTGAAACTTTATTAAAGGCTTCCATCTGGCAGAATGTATTATTAGTATTCAAACTGATAGCAGCACTGATTTAAATTTAATAATCCAAGTGGAGATATGCATCAAAAAAGAATTCTTCTAAAATATGTCTAATAGCGATAACTGACTTCTTTATTATAGTCTGCCTGTGAAAAATGTCAGATACCAAAGAATAAGACATCAAATGTTAATTTCAGTGTGTTCTTCCAGTTGAAACTCACATTAAAATAATATACTCGGTGCAGATCAAGTAGCACAGACTCCACCTGTTTGTATCTAGATTTGAAACACTGGGATCCAGAAAAAGCGAGGAAATTTTCCTTAGCTGGAGAAAGGTTGTACCAACTGTAGGTGTCCCTGTGCTGGCAGCAGGGGTGGACTCTGTGAGGAGGGGCCAGGGCTGCCCCATGCCAGAGGCAGCCAATTCCAGCCCACTCCAGAAGACCCACCGCAGGGCACAGCTGAGCCCTTGAGCCATGGGTGTGGCACCTTGGGCAAAATGCTATCCAGGAGAGCGGAGTGAGTTTAAAAAAGTGTATGTGAAACAGCCCTGTGAACACCAAGGTTGGAGAAGCAGGAGTGGCACGAACTGCTCCAGGTGCTGGCTCCAAGCAGCCCATGCAGCCCATGGAAGAGACCACGGTGGAGCAGGTATTTCCCTGCAGCCAGTGGAAAGGAACAGGACAGAGCAATGTCCATGCTGCAGCCCAGGAGCCCCCCGCCAAGGGCAGCTGGATATTCCCTGAGGGGGCTGCAGGCTGCGGAGAGCTCATGCTAGAGCGGGGTCTCCTGACAGGAGCAGCAGCCCGTGGGAAGAACCCACCCTGGAGCAAAGGAGAAGCATGAGGAGGAAGGAATGGCAGAGGAGTGCTATGGACTGACTGCAACGCCCATGCCCCATCACCCTGCACAGCTTGGTGGCTGGGGAAGGCGGACGGGGCAGGAGCGAAGGAGTGAAGCTGAGCCTGGGAAAATGGGGTGGAGGGTTTGGGGGAAGGCAGTTTAGTCTTTGTTTCTCACTATCCAACTCTATTTTAACAAGCAATAAATTACATTAATTTTTCTCAAGTCAAGCCTATTTTTCCTGTGACAGTAACTGGTCATGAGCTTTTTCATCCTGTTTTCTCCCTGTGTCCTGTTGACAAGGGGGAGCGAGGGAGTGGCTGGATGGATACTTGGCAGCTGGACAAGGTGTTACCTAATTGTGTAGTTTTATGGGCAATCCATCCTCTGAGGCAGTACTTGTGTGTCCTATGTGAGAATCATGCCAATGAGGCTGCACATAACATAGAAAGGCAATCCCTAACCTAAAGCACTCTTTTGATTTAATATTATTACAATACTAAGCTGTATTCTATCCTTGTCTTAATTAATTGTACGATGTTACTGCTCTACTTAAAAGTTATGTGGCTGAGGTTTCCTGTCTTATGTAACATCTACCTCTCATTCTCATAATCTAGAAGCTTTTTGTACATCAATCTCATATCTCAGCTCTTACTTGATAACATGTAATTCAAGAACAGCTCACATGAAGCCAAGGTGACAACACAATGCACCTGCAGAGCAGTCTTTCTGTTAATTTTTACTGACAATACCAAAGAACACTCCAAAAGTCATAGATAGAGTCATTGCTATATCATCTGGAAGGTAAACAAGTGAACAAATGGTAAAGGACAATTTGTTCAGGAAAAAATATACATGAAAATTAAGGCAAAATGCAAGCATCACAAATTGAAGAGACTGGAGGAAAAAGCTGTATTCATTGTAAGAATAAGTATAAATTAACTACCCAGTGCACAATTTACATCACGGGTGTTGTGCAAACAAAAATACTCACAAATTAGTCAGCTTTTAATGCTTTTTTCTTAATTACAGATTAATGGGCAGTTCAACTTTACAGGTTGGTAATTTGCCACTATGATCTGCTTTTTTAAGAGTTGAACAAGAAAACAACATCAGAATTCTTCAAATAGGCTGTTGATAAGAAGCCAGGTTAGGCTGTCTAAATTGGGCTTGGTGTTTTAAACATTCCACAGCCTTCTTGCAGGAAGGAAGGCACTAGTTCTGCATTGGCAGTGTTATAACAAGCGATCAATATCAAGACATTTACTCCTTTGTCACTCCCAGCTCAGCAGGGGTGAGCACAGCCAGCATCTGAAGGAAGAAGGCTTTCACAGTCACCAGGCAGCTGTACAAAGCATCCTGGGCACATCCAACAGGGGCTAGGGGTAAGGTAGTGCACGTGATGGTGGCTGAGTACCCCCAGGCCCTGCTTCTCCTCCCCCAGATACCATGAATGCTCACCACTACAAAAAAAGAAAGCGTATTTGACTTTTTAAATTATTTTTCCTAAGCCTTTTTTTTTCCCCCGGCAATGCATATAAATTCACACTAACTAATGTGAAAACACAATGCAGGTTTACAGGCTTTGGTTTTAATTTAAAAACTTTTAAAACATATGCTGAAAATGAAAAGGAGCTCCTCCCTACCTTTTTCAAAATGAAACATTGTATTTTTTCCACCTATATGAAATGACCATTTGAGAACATCTTGATTTTCTTTTTTAAATTTCAGATTTAAAAAGCTATTTTTATTTCCTCCCATAATACTTTCTTCCAATTGATGCATTCTCAACTCACCAGAAGTCTGAATTTTTATTATAAATGAGAATGATTTGTTGTACTCTTCACACACACACAAAAAATCAATAAACAGGAAAAAGCCTTTTTTTGCTTAGCTGTATGTCAAAATCAGATAAAAAAAATGCTAGCTATTTGGATTCTTCACCAGCCACCATTCTCCACTAAAATACTATACAGCAGCACTGAAGGTGCTCATACTATTCCATATATAAGTCTCAGCTTACAACTCACAAAGTTTCCACACAGTCTTTGAACAAAAAAGCTCATTATCTTATACAAACTAGACATTGAAAGCTGAGGCATTGTTAGGGAGATAATGGATGATGTTACACTGGGAAGAGCAAGTGCTTGAAGAACATAGGACTGCCAAGAATACATGGGGAATTCAGCCATTCTAGCTAAAAATATCAAATTCTTAAAGCTACTGAAAACGTTCCTCACCTTGGCAGATCTCAGCTTTGCACAATTCAGAGCTTCTCAGCCAGAGCCCACACCATGGTGCCAGGAGGCCCACCTGTACAGCCAGTGGACATGCACCCTAGCTGGCTCCGTAGGAGCCAGTTATGGTCTAAGAACATTGGGCTGTATTTGAATTAGTAAAAATTCAATGTATTTAATTTGTAAAAAGACCCAAAAACAACAACAAAAAACTGTCATTGAAAATGTTTTCTTATTCCCCATAAACTTAAAAACAAATAATTATTTTATTAGCTCAACCGCAAAACTACCTGAGTGAAACTATGCTGCTTCGACTAAACTAACTCCACCTTGTAGCACTATAGCTAATTCAGTACACTATGCATTATGTTCCATATGCAACGATGTATGGCTTTCTTTACAAAAATTCATTAAAAGAGAAAAAGCATGATGATGGGAGTATAGAGTTCATAATAAGTAAGCCTACAGTGTTCAGCCCCACTAACTGCCATTACTTTTTCACAAATCTTTGTCAGCCTTTCATAAAATTTATTGCATATTTCTACCTTTTCTTAAATCCCCAAAGCTGTTTGAATCAATAAGAATGTCATATTTTCTTGAAAAAATATTGCTCATGACTAACCAGTACAGCTGGCGGGGGGGGGGGGGGGGGGAGCTGGAAATCATCGTTTAACAGCTCAGAAGTTACAAAAGAAATAAATAGGATCAAGGATGTATTATGTTAAATAAAAACTCAATATTTCCATGCCGTGAGTGTGATTACTAAAGTGGCACCAGTGATACTGAAGCAGAGAATCTTTCTTTTGTAAGATCAGAAATGCAGGAAAATATTAAATTATTTAAAAGCAAAAAAAAACAGAAGTCATGTAAAGACAGACATTTTATAGAGCTGGGGCAGGTGAAGACACCCACAATTTTATAGTACCACCAAGTTAACAGTAATGGGATACACAATATGAGTATTTCTGCTGTATACACATACAAATTGGATAAATCCTTTACTGGACAAGTTAGGAATGGAAACAATTTGCTTACCCTTGACACTCAGCAACGCTTGATGCAGTAACATAACCATAAGCAATATATGTGCCATCTGAAGTTCATTGAATATGATAAAACCCTATATTGTTATTAAAATCTCCAGCCTAAGGAATCTTAACATTTCTGCACTGGAAAAGTTTGAAACATATGAAAGACTAAACAAACCAAACCAAAGACAACTTAGGAGCAAAAAATAACCTTCTTTGGTCTGTTGGTTGTAGCTCAAATTTCAATATAATGTATATAGGAACACAAAGACAGATTTATCAGAGCTTTATTGACTCATTAATTTAGCCCCGAATAAATGAGATTTAGTTTGAGCGATAATTGCTAGGATCAACAGTGTGATATGTATTTAAACACGGGACTACTGCCACTGAATAAATGAAGGAACCATCACTAGTTAATCTTTGTAGGACAGTGTGTTCCTGGTTGGACCACAAAGTATCAGCGATAATTTCTGCAATGACTGGAAAAAAGTCGAGCATTTACAATCATTAGAAGATTTTATAATTTTGCTGAGACAGTAATACTGTAGAAGATTTTCTGAGCATATTATAGCTAAAAGCAACAGTAGCTAATGTAGAACAGAGTGCCCAAGTGCTTTAAAACAATCCTGTGTTGTAGACAACAAAGTCAGTATTTCTAGAATAATGTGTGTTCTATAAATCCTTTCCATTAATTTTACTGTCGGTCCCTAGAACAAGAGAGACTATCTGAGGATTCTGATACAGGAATTGGTTCCTTTGGTCTGGATACAATAGTCACAATCTAAAAGAAGTTTTAAAATCCTCTGCTCTGGGATATTTTTTAAAACACATGTTAACTAGATTGTAAAAAATTGTAGGCTGTTATGTCATTAATCTTAATTTTGATGGAGGTTTGTTGGAGATGTCTCCAATTTGGAGTATCCAAGCCTCAAGTTAAGAAAAGCAATAAATTAAATAAGGATTTTCTGAAAGATAGTTTTTACTACAGCTTGAAAACCAACAAAAATTGGGAAAAAAGGGCAGAGCATGTGCCTACTAGTTTTCCATGGTAAAAGTTAATTAGTCCAGGCCAGATTTTCTGATGTGAGGCAGAAGTATTCTCTGCAGAGAAGCAATTAGCTTGAAGTGCCCTACCTGGGTAAGAAACTGTCCCCTGATTCAGGCCAGAGATGTGAGAGCTGTTTTCTGCCCCTCTCTGTCTGAGGTGATTCACTTTCTCTTGTTGGCATGACTCCACTCTGTACAAAGAATTTATTGCTCATGAACTCTGGCTTCCCAGATCCCATGTGATTTTCTGTCCACTAAACTAAAGAAAAAGTCTTTCATTCCCCTTTTCTCCATTGCAAATGAAATGATGTTGTAAAATATGAAGATTTTGGTTTTGACTCAATTCACAGAAATCATTTATTACCTAGATCCAAGAAAATTACTATAAATCAATTATAAAACGTAAAATACTTATACTTTAATAAAATTTATCATTATCTCCATAGAAATTACCTTCAGCAGAATATGCATCTTTAGATTGTCACTACTGACATTCCTCTAAGCTGAACAACGAGGTTAAGCCATTTTTAGGTGACTATTCACAAAAGTAATTTTCACAATTGTAAACCTCAAACAAAATTTTAGTTTTTACTTTGAACAGAATCAGCAGCTAGATCTAGGAGTGTTGATCATAAAGGCAAGGGACTTTACATTGGTAATTTCACCTTTCATAATAACTACTTTAGGTGAATAATTTTTAGGTGAACAAAGAATGTTAAAACAACTCAAACCTATGAATGATTTTACATTTCAAAGCACTGAGAAATATTTGAACTTGAACTCTAAAATAAACAGAAATATACAGAGGAAGCAAAGAAGAATAGCTTGACTGAGTTATTCCAGAAAAAAAGACCATTTTCTGATTATAAACAGCCAAAAATTATGTGAAGAAGGAAGAGAGACAAAGAGCCAACCCTGAGCATTGAACTAAAAACTATAAATAACTGAAAATTTCTTATGCCGAATAAACTCGGGTTTTGTGAACAAGCTAGAGAAGATTTTACTAGGTCAAGATAACAAAATTTAACACCTAAGTATGATTTATACCTTTGTGAAAGAATTCAGCATGTCTAAATTAAAGTCAGTCTGATTTTTCAATTATAATAAAATTATTGTTGCAGATTTCAGTAATGTTTTTAACAACTTCATTGTTTTCCCTGGATCATCCAGAGACACCCAGCTCAAACTGTGTATAAAATTATTCCCACTAAACAATGTGAAGGAAATAACTGGTGATGAAAAAGATTGAATACATCAAAATCAGTTTACTGTAGTTAAGATTATCTGCTAAATTTAAAACCACAGTGTTTACATTACATGTTAAATCTGGTTATAGCAAACTCAAAGAAATTGCGTTACAAGCATTTCTGGTTTTTAGGTGGTTTTTTTTGCTAAGTACAAGGACATAATTTTATATTCCAGTAAATTTAACTGATTAACCTAGCTACAAAAAGACATCAGCATATACCTAGTGCCCAAAGTGTTACACAAGAGACATCATACAGTCACTAATGAATGGTGATTATGATGGTGAGGAGAATGAACAAACAAGCTATTGAAAAGTCAAAATGAGCTATTCCCTCTTGTTGCCCCTCCAACACCTTCTTAGTGCTGCCCTGTATAAAGAGCAACTACATTTGGCAACACCCATATAGCCTCACAGCAGTTAATAGAATTGCAAATAAGCTTGTACCAGTTAGCTTGGGTCTTCAGGTTATATTTTATTTTTATTGGTTTTATTTTACTCAGTGCCGTGTTACTTCAGTTCCCCCCCTCCATCATCAATGGTAACATACACAAGAAAAAAAAAATCTGAGTCTCTCTCTGTTCACTTCATATATGATACATCTTTCTATTTTGCTGTCGTCAAATTTTGCCCTTTTCTCAGGTCTCCTGTGTTCAGACAAGGTCATTTTACTTGTATTTAGTTTTCTGATTTTGTATAATTAAGCTGAAATGATAAGATCCTCAAGAAACAATTTTTTTTTTCCAAACATCTAGTGATCTAGTGGAAGGTGTCCCTGCCCATGGCAGTAGGGTTGGAACTATATAATCTTTAAGGTCCCTTCCAACACAAATCTATGCTTCTATGATGAGGCAATACATACTGCACTTTCAAGACTAGATCTATTCCTTTGGTTTTGTTTTTGCTGTTTTTAGCTTTTTGTTGTGTGGAACAAATGCATTGACTGTGCACAAGCACAATACATTGAAATGGTGTATTGCCAGGTGCTGTGTTAAAAGTGAAGCCCAGGAAATGAGTCTGTGGAGCAATTATGCATGAAATGTCTTTTCAATATATTTATTCACTACTACTAATAAAAACACTTGTCTTTAGATGATTCTTTCATTTGTTCCAGACACTAATATTTCTAACTGTCCAAACCATAAAAAACTCCTCTTGAAAATTATGTTCTTATGGTTATTTAGAGAAAATTATTTCAGAATATGAAGTTGTGTCATTCTGCTTAGATAGTTACATGTAATCTCTAATATAATAAACTGCAACATTCACACACCATTTTTTTCCAGCCTAATGTTTGGTAATCAGTGACACTAATGAAGTAGACCTTCCAATCACACAGCAACTACTATTACTATTTCACAGACGAGAGAATTGAAGTAAAGAGAAACAAAGAAAGAAAGATCCCTGGAGGCATTCAAGGCCAGGCTGGATGTGGCTCTGAGCAGTCTGGTTTAGTGGTTGGCGGCCCTGCATATGGCGGGGGGGTTGAAACTAGATGATCACTATGGTCCTTTTCAACCCAGGCCATTCTATGATTCTATGATATGAAAGAAAGACAAATAGCTCCAGGGTCTCCTTCCTTTAGAAAAAGATTCCAAGTTCCTGACTCACAGGTCTGAAATAAGATCACACTTACACTATTTTTCTACAGACTTCAAATTATTTGTAGATTTTTGTCATCACAGAGTCAAGCATACAATAAAGAAAATATGCCCATTGCACTGGATAGTCACAGACAAGTAACATACAATTTAGGCTTCACTTGAAAACTATTTGAAATTTTCAGTTGTAAAAACACAATCCCTATTAAGTGTTGAATTTCATCCTCATAATAAATTACACACTGATATAACAACATGGGAGAAAAAGAAGGAAGAAAGAAAAGTCATGGAAGCCAACAACTAATAGACTGTACACTGCATCAGTGCCTAGATGGCTCTGTTGTGGTGTTCACTGCTTTAGACTCTCCATACATGTTAACAGATAGCACTGCCCAAAAGCTTGAAGTTCAAAAAGCTGGAGAATTGGTAACTAAAAAATAGATGTGAAGAACTTAAGGATTCTCTTACAGCCTGGTTCGATGGTTGGAGACACTGCACAGTGAAATGCCTACACGCCTTGCCAACAAAGCCAGCCCAGGAGTCCCTGCAGCCTTGTGGCTTGTCCCTGCACCAGAGACCACAGCTCATAACCCATGTATTTGTACTGCTGCTCCTGTCACAGGAGAAAGGCTGAAAATTGGCTCAGCAAGTTAAAAGAACAAATATTCTGGGAAAGCCACAGGAAGGGAAGCATCCAAAGTCCCAGTGATCTGATGACAATTTTCAAATATCCTTGTGGAGGTGTAGGAACACTCATAATAACTGTGGTAACAAAAAGTACCAGATATAGGTCTACCGACTGCCAGAGTGCCTGAAAGGTTTCTCAGCCCTTTCTTAGAAGACCCTCAGCGCTCTGCCAGATGAGAACCTGCTGGCACAAGGTCCTGCCATCCTAGATTCTTTTAGGCCAATTTTTGACTTCACATTTTCACTACTGTTCATTTCCCTTGTCTTCTCTCTGAAGGCAATATTAACAGGATTTTTTTGGTTGTTTTTCCTCACTTTGGTTAGCTACTATTCTAATCATCCTTTCATCCAATAACTGCAAATATTTGTTTTATTTCTCATCTTTATCTGCTTCCAAATTGCCATAATCACCTCATATATCTCTGTTCTCTGAACACCATAGCTGAAAGCAAAATAATTATGTCACAAATTGGCTAACTTCAGAGAAATCACAGGTATCTGATATATATCTAAAGTTGCAACATCACTCCACATTTACTACAGAGAAATAATATTAAAGCTACCAATGCCTTTCAACCCTTTGTGATCCTTTCCTAGTTGCCTTAAGGATTAATGGAACTGAGTTCCCAAAACATCTGAGTTTTTGTCTTTGAAGAGCTATGCAAATTGCTATTTGTATGCAAGCTGGAGCATTAGTCTTTACTCTCCTGTTTTTAATTGGTACACTATCATGCAGACGGCTGCTAATAGTAGCTTGATTTCTAGACTAAGGTCAACAGACCCAAGCTGCACAGTATTATTTGTTTCAAAGAAAAGATCAAAAACATAGAATAATGATAAAAAGCACAGAGTTCAAATCAGAGCAGAGGTTGCTTCTCATATTCCTCAGGGTCTATAACCTCAGCTAAACATTAATCTGTAGCCGGAGTTGGATTAATTCTGTCTGCTTGGTCAGACAATTTCTGAACAGCTGGCAAACTGAACTGGTTTGTCATTTATATACATATACCATTGACAGATCCTGGGATCTTGCTGAAAGACAGACTTCCAAGTGATATTGTTCAGACTGATGGAACAGCTTCTAGTGCTGGGAAACAAATATTGGATTTCTTTCTGGAATCAGTCAGCATTTCAAGTAAATTTTTTTTCAGTGGACTTACAAAGTTACTGTCTCACTTTTGTCCCTCATACCAGTAACGATTCCCATGAAAATATCTCTATAGCTATAAATTTCCTTCCAAAGTGTGTGAATAAAATTGGTGGGAGATGCCTATGTAAAAAAAAATATTCTTCTGGACTCCTAAAAGCAAACTGTGGTAAAGAAATTCTCTGAGTATTAACTTGAAGATTTAATAAAGAAATTAAAATATATAGGCCTTAAGAATTTTTTCTGATGTAAAGTTATCCATTGATTTTAAAGACCATGCTGCTATTTCCACCAATAATAAGGACAAAATCAGGTTTCATGCCTGATTGTCTGATTTGATCAGAGGAGTTAAGACAACTAGAACATTGGTTCAAAAATTTTTTTTCAGAAAGTCTCTAGCTTCAGTATCTTTATTTCTAAATGTCCATAAAAAGGGAACGAAGGTAAATGAACCATTCTTGCTTCCACCTAGTTGTATCTCTGTACCACAAGAGTCTCTCCAAAAAAAAAAAAAAATAAAAAACAAAAAAAAACACCAAAACCCGTACAAAATGCAACCTCAATTAACACAAAACTAGACCTCCCTTCATCTCAGAGAAACTATCCGAATTAAAAAGGGCACATGGTAAAGAGTCTCTATTGTTCTGCCAGACAGGGCATGTAACAACATACTCACACCACACACACAAAATGTACTTCAATTCAGAAGAAGAGAATTCCCGAACATAATGTAATTAATGTTACATGCCAAACCAATTAGTGAAGTGTCATCAGAGGCACAGCCGTTGCGTCTACAGCTCCAAACTTCTGGGCCAAGATCCGGAAATTATACCACTTGAAAGCCCTTAACAGGAAATAATGAGCATTTTTATGGCACCAGAACCATAATTCATATCAGCCATTTAATGTGCAAACATAATTAAGCAGTCAATATACATTGGTGTAATGGCTGGTTTCTAAGCTCTCCTCTCCCACTCTCAACATTAGAAAAAGGAGCTGAAGAAATCGTCAAAGGGATTTAAGCATCATTGGACCTAACAAACTTCTAAACATCAGGATACTAGGGAGATCCTCAGTCAAGCATCTAGGAGTGTGTTGTGCGGAGGCTGATATGCAAAGCTGATTGTCATCTCATTGAAAAGAATAGAGTTAAAATTGAGTTAGAAAATACAGAAAATGGAGGGTAATGTACAAAGGCCAAAAAAAAAAAAAAACTGGAGGGCTAAAACTAATACCTTTTTTTGGTTTGCATGGAAGTCACTGTACTTAGACGATGTCTACAGTATGCCTATAATTGTATTCTGAACACCATTTCTATTCGTAAGGCTTTGTAATACAAGCATGGGGAGACATTGGATTAAATTAGCAGAAAGTATATTTTACATGTATAAAGGAGAATAGATTTTATGCACTATATAATTACCATAACTGCCTCAGCCCTATAAGATATTATTAAAGAAATAGCTTTTTAAGATTAAATAAATCACAAAGGTCACCAAGCCTCATGTTTATAGCACAAACTAATAACTAGCTGAAATAAGAAGGAAATTATTCTTCCTATATCTCTTTGTATACAAAACAAAAAATAATATATAGGATTGTGCATGGTTGTGCATGAGATGTTATTTACCACTTCCAAAGCACATAAAATATACAGACAATGTAAGAGGAAACACCAGAGAAAATTACCCAGGCAATCTATTCTGGAGAAGAAATCCCGGCATTCCTAAACTGGAGTACATAATCCATCTCTAATTTAGGGCAAATCCTGTACTAATTCTGCAGGAGTTGTAATGATTGAGCCATTCAAGAAAAGTATGATTTCCATACTAGGACTGCTTGGAGAAAAAAAAAACCACATAAGATCAAATACTATTTTAATATTAATACCATAAAACATGATGGTATTAACATTTTCTTCGTGCTTCTAGCTTGTGCAGTTTACCTTAATGGTTATAGCTATACTGTTTTCCAGAGTGCATGCCTAAAAGCAGATTTGTTGTACTCTGTGACCCACAGTCTACGTTTCTGTAGGGTCACAGAATGACTTCTGTATCTCTGTTTATAGACTTGAAAGTGCTAACGTTAAGCCCTTCTGGAAAAGAGTCTGCTTGCTCTGGTTGTCCAGTGGCAATCACAATACATATCATCATTTGTACTAAAGAAACTGCTCAGATGTAGCTGTACCTTTGCCTTTCCTGGTCACATTGAAGGAATAGCAAGGAGTATAGGTACTATACTGAGGCACAACAAAGCTCAATGTCTTTCCCTGAACATACTTCATAGCTGGCTGTAGCAAGGCCATACTTAGTCTGCACTTTAAAATACAGGATAGACATAAATTACATGCAAAGTGCTTTTCTACAATGGCATCTTAATTTCAGCAAGGAAAATTAGGTTTTACTATTAAAAAAAACCTGCACTTGCCTACTGTGCATGGACATGAAAATGGATTAATTCTATGAAATATGCTGCTGTAGCTATGAAGACATGGAAATAAGATGGTCAGCAGCCAACAGTCAGGTGCTCCTGTTTCAGCTTTTTCTGTGGAGCTAAAATTAAGATTATGACTATAAAAAAGTCCACCACTGTAAAAATGGAACTACAGGGAAGCTGCATTCAATTGCACTCTGCGTTTGGCCTCTCTCCATCTCTCCTTGAATCCCACTAACAGAAAATCTGCCAGGTCCTCAACATCTTCTGGAGCACAGAGTTCTCACTGCACTCCCTTGTAAAACAGAAGCCCCCATTACCCTCCATATTCCAACATGTACAAGTTAATTGCAACTAATTACTAATGTTTCCTCTGTTTTATGAGTAGACTGAAAAGCAAGGGAACCATCAGTAAATTGGGAAAACACCAATTAAAAAAAAACAATGAAAAAGTGTGATAATTCTTTCTCATGTCAAAGACTGTGAAGAGAAGAAAAAATGTGATAAATTAATCTATTCTAATAAGGAGAGATTGTCATAAGAATAGAGATTCATTCAATTAATCCACTCCTAATATAATCCTATAAGAATGATATGGACCTCCCTGGATACCATTTCTCAAGATATGACAATTCCTTTTTTCTTAGCCAGCAGTTCCTGATTACAGAAAAGTAATTAGGCAAAACTGTCTAATAAAGTGAGAGATAATCAAAATATAACACAGAAAGGACTGATCTAAAAAATGTAGCAGATTCGTTTATAGGACCTTCTTAAAGAGCCAGGTCCTGGGTAGGGTAAGCAAACTGACTCACATCTTGATTCAGATTCTGCCTGAGACAAAATTTGTTTTTTACATCCACTTTTACATCCACTGAAAATATTCTGGTTTTAAAAAAAATATAAGTGTATTCAGATCTTATTCTTCCTCTACATACAGAAAGAATATTTAAAATTATGTAGGAAAGATATTAGACGATATAGGAGAAACTTTTTCATGCTCGTTAAATATGACACAGGGCCAATTACTAAGAGTCATAAGATTTTTCCACAGACTTCTATTATCAGTTAGTTTCCCACTGAGCAATGTGTTAAGAATAAAATGCCTGGATCACTGAAAAATGGTAAAATGCAATGGTCTAGCTGCACCAGAAGTCTTAAAGATCTGGCCATATTCTAGGGAGATTTACTATGCCTGTACCAGTCATTCCTGCACACCATGCCCACAGATCACTTGTCCTATATCAAGCAGGGCACTCAAAATAAATAAGAAAAAAATCTTATTCTCTGCTCCTAAATGCATAGATACACCATAACACACATCCTCAAACCTACAGTACCAAATCTGCCAACTGGGGAAAAAAAAAAAAAAAAAAACAACCTGTAATGGGATCCTGATATATCCTCCTCCTGAGCAAATCAAACCTTATCAGCCCATCAGATATAGTGCAAAACTGTTCGATTCTGCATTTTGCCCCTGTCCATCGCATTGTCTCAGTCTTCTTTATGCTGCATCACATTTTACATTCTGGTTAATTATTACTTGGTTATTTTTTGTTTGAAGTTTGATGATACATGATAAGCACAATCTTTTGGAATCCTCTTTATCTGCATGGTTTCCACTAGGTAATGATTGCTAATGAGGGCTGGCGTCTACTCTGCATTTCCCTTTTTTGTTAATTCACATATTGAAATAGACAGTAAACTTGTGTTGGATCTAGTCAAGTTCCTCCAGACCTGTTTCTGTCACTTCATATAATGGATACAACATGAGTTAAAATTCTCATTAAAACTTTAGTCTTCTTAACTGCTTCTGTCTGCATCTATTTTACAACCAATTCTCCCTACTCACATGTTCCATGACACCTTCTTAGTACTAATTTAGACTTTGAAAAATCACCAAACCTGATGGACTCACCATACATAATGATTAATATTAGGAAGACAATCTTTTATACCATGAAAACTTGCTATATGTAAATTGCTGTTATGTAATTTAATATATACTTACACATTGTTAAGTTTAATAGACACTTTTCTGTTACAAGGACATTTTTTTCTTTCAGTACCAGAAAAGATGCAGTTTCAGATGCACTGAAAGAAAAACAAAATTTTGGTGATGGTTTTGGGTTTCCTAAAAACATATTTTCTTCTGATTTTAGGATTTTTCACAGCATAGAGATTGCCCTGTGGAACAAGGCTAACCACCTGCTTTCAACACCAACTGGCATTGCTAGATTTATTATCTTAGATCTTTCAGTAGCATTTGACATCAGTTGACATTGCTCATTGTGGGATTCTCCTGGAGCATCTGGAATCTTGTGT
Source organism: Syrrhaptes paradoxus (assembly GCA_013400615.1). NCBI lineage: Eukaryota > Metazoa > Chordata > Aves > Pterocliformes > Pteroclidae > Syrrhaptes > Syrrhaptes paradoxus. The sequence continues at coordinate 27,482 of VZTO01014097.1, forward strand.
TGGCCTAAAAATCGTTACTCTACACTGCCCAAAGCAGTCAGTTCTAATCTTTTTAATATATATGTCTTCAGTGCAGCAGGCTTTGCTGCTAGGTTCATTTTTTGTCACCAGGCTCCTGAAGTCTGCATACTACTCTCGGCCATAGTGTTTNTAGTGAATTACAGACATTTTTAAAAAATAATTAAGAATTCTGTGAAGAACAGAAAATGGTAAATATCAAATATGCTTCTTAACACATACATTATTTATGCAGATATAAACACTAGTATTATTATGAACCACTGCTTTACCAAACACTCCAGACAACAAAGCCACTGCTTCTTTAAACAATTAACTTAGCAGGCATCAGTTTGGCCAAACCAGCTAGTTTTGATTCCTTTTTTTCATTGTCACTGAATTCTGCTTTGGAGATTTAAGCTTTGTGACTCTGAGCTGGGTTTCCAATCATACCTTTCGGCAGTACTACAGACACAAGATGTTGCTGGAGGAATGGATGAGAATTTGGATTGGTAGCTTTTAATAATGCATATCTATTTAATAGACACATTGCTTGAGAGTTACATTAAGAGTGAGGAAGCAGCCAGAAAGAACAGAGTACTGGGATGGGATGAAGGGAAGAGAAGTAAATAGACTTTCAAGCAGAAAGAGTGGAAGATGTATTAGGATGTCATATGGCTAAAAGGTTTGATCAGACTAAACTAGCACTGCAGAGAAGAGAATCAGTGTTGCCAGTGAAACATCAGGATGGTT
>VZTO01014099.1:0-11703 GCA_013400615.1 Syrrhaptes paradoxus
GATTAAAAAAAAATAAGATGAATTTTTAAGAAGGAAGAGTAACCCAGTCCTCCCAATTTGGGCTGTTGAAAAGAAATGCAGCCTTTGGGAGAGCAGGCTTAAAGACTCCTTTTTTAGTTTGGAACTTTGGAAAAACAATTCCAAGATCTATAGTTTTGTGGAAAAAGTGTGAGTGAAGCTATTGAGATCAGCCAGTCGCTCCCAGCATTGTGAAGACCCTGGCCCTCCTTCGTGCCCCCAAGGCCACCAACAGAAAGAGCTGAGATGGCCACACAGGGGACGCTGGCTCCTGTCTTTATGCCTGGTGCAGCTGCAGGGGGGCACACTGCTGCTGTCGCATGGAAAAAGCAAGATGAAACCTTGGACTAGATCTCTGTCCTTGACCTGCCTCTGCAGTGATTCCCGGTGCAATGCTGGGCAGATCCATCCCCGTGCCTCAGTTTCCCCATCTGCCTGCCCAGCCCAGTGCTCTTCTGGAACATGTGGCTTTCTGCTGGGCAAGTTAACTGGGGGATATGAAGCTTTTTGGGATGGGTGGCTGGAAATAGGTAAGAGCAGTGATGGTATGGGAAGGCTCGTGTGGCTAGATCCCAAAGCTGGGTGCTGCCTGGCTCTGCGTCGCATGCTCACAGCTTTTCCTGTGGACTTCAGCCAACCCAGCTCAGGGTTTGGAGCTGTCTGCTCCTGTCCCAGCTGCAGTGGGTGATTCGGAGCAGATGGGATGAAGGGCCGACCCTCAGCCCCACCAGCAAGACTGATCCAGGCTTTTCCACCCGGGGTTTCAGCGCAGAGCAGGAGCAGCAGCATCTTGACCAGGTGGATGAGGGCTATGCCAGCACACAGCCTGGATTTTATCCCGGCTCTGGGAGGAAGCTGGTCCTTCTGGACCCGAAAATTAGCATCACGTGCTGCAATTATTTCTGTCTGACATGAAAAAACAGGAGTGATAAAAGAGCAAGTGGCTTGTTTGAGACAGCAGTTTTGCAATAAAACCATGCTTGGCCGAGTGCTGGTGTTTGCTGAGGACATCCTTTTGGTCACGGTAATTTCCCCGGTGTCGCAAGGATGGAAACTACGGTTCACATATGGTCCATGCAGAGCTCGGGTAGGCCTCCATGGGCAGCTCGTTGACGGCTGCTCCCTTCCTGCCTTGGCCAAGGGGCAAGAAGAAACCTCACACCCAAGTCTCCAGCCCCTCTTTCACTTCTGATTTCCTGGGACGGGAATAGCGAATTGCCGGGCTGCAGTCACATCCTCACGGGAAGAGCCACTCAAAGATGGTGTCATCTTGCATTGCTGGAGCATCTTTATTCCCAAAATGATCTTGAAGCATTTTATGGAGTAAATATAAACCCGAGACTATTTGGGGAGGTGCATGGGGTAGGACTGATGGCTCAGGGTGGCACAGCTCAGCAGTTTAGGGTAGGAAGGGAAAATACTCCCGACGTCCGACTGCATCGGAGGGAGCGCAGCCGGCAGAGTGTACAGCACGACAATCGGCAAACCTGGGGCTTGGCCAAGAAAATAAACATAGGAAATACTTGAGACTGATGAAAACCACGGACAGCCTGCTCTTGTTTAAAGAGGTCTTTTTGGGACACCGGAACAGAAGCCCGTTGCAGATGGAGCGAGATCCCAGCCCTGTCCAAACTCGTGGCGAAACCTTCATTGACTGCAGCTGGGCCAGGATTTCCTTTCGGATGGGTCTGGGTTTTTCCCCGGATGTGATTTCCCCTTTTTAGGACACGTCCCTCTGCCACCCCCTGCCCAGCAGGGAAAGCAGGCTGGTGCCGTTTTGGAGGTTTGTACATGGATTTAGGGATGGATCCTGTATAGAGCTGAGTGCTGCCGGCACATCAGTAGGAGCAAAGGATGCTCTGCAGCATCCAGAGCTGTGTGCGAGCACGCAGGATCGATACATTCAGAGCTGGAGACCAAAACTGAGCGCTCAGCAGCTCTGGTAATCAGGGGGGTGCCTGCATGCAGCTTGAAAGTCAGGTTCTTCCAAATTTTCACTTTCAACAAATAACCTGGAGGCTTTCCACTCCAGAGTTTGCCTTGGGCACCTTAGTTGAAAAATTCAGCCCCGTGTATGGTCTTCAGTTTCCTAGAGAAGGTGGCAGGCGCCGGGGCATTGCAGACACGTGAGAAATTGAAGCAGGAATTTATTTGGCACTGACTTCAGTCTGAGACCTTCTCCAGAATTAACCATCGCAAATTCACAGGCTCTGGAAAATCCTGGTGGCTTTAATCACGAAGGAAGTTTGGAGGCAAGGGTCCAGTAATACCGGTAAATGTGTGCAGGATGTAAACTAGGAGCTTGGGCTGGCTGTGAGAAGAAGAGCATTTCTTGGAGTTAGAAGCCCAAGGAAGGTTTTGTTCCTGGCTGAAAAGGAAACAGGGTGAGCAGTGAACAAGACGGAGCACAGGGGAGGTGACCTCCAGCTCCACTCTGTTCGGGGAGCTCCATTCATCCCAGTGTGTCTGGGATGAGCAGTGGAGTTTCAGTCCAAATCCAGATTTTCCCCTACATCAGAAGAGTTCCCAGCAGGATGTATCACTGTGTGCTCCTGGGATCCTCTGTTTCGGCAGGACCAAGGTGTGCAGCACTCCATCCCAGTGAAAATTCCCTTTGCTTCTCCATCCCAGCTGCCTCCCATGCGTTGCACCTGGGGTGTCTCCTGACAGCGACAGCCGAGTTAATCTGGCGGTTTAGAATTCTCATGGCTTGATTTCTAAATATCTCGCTGTTCTGGGGCGACGTTCCTTTATCCCTCGCCCTTTCTTTTCCTTCGGGATTATCCCATGTTAATAGGTACCGTGTAATACACTCTGTTGTTAACCACTCCTGGATCCTGCGTGCTGATTCCTTAAGCAGATCTTGAAACCCCGTGAACATGGCTTTGAATTTTGTGGAGGTTTGGTTTGTATTTTGATATGGTTTTTTTTTAAAAAAACACAACGCACGGAATGTGTAGGATAGCTTTCTAAGGAGTTTTCATCTGTTTACACAGTCTAGACACGCTCTTCCAGGGTGCATCTGCTGAAATCCCCGACAAACAGGCTGTAAAAAAGAAACCTGGTTTGAAAAACTGCATCAAATATGGAATAAATCCTTTCATAGCTGTTTATCTGCTCCAAAAAAAAAGATCCTTGAACACCCTTGTGTGACAGTATTTCATAGGAAAAGAATATGAGTAACCAACTTTTTAATATCGCCGTGTCTTCTCGCTTCAACGAAAGACATCTCTTTGTTGTTATGAATTATAGATCTCTATTGCTACAGTCCAAACAATTCCAGGAACTACCGCCACCGGCTTTCTGAACACAGGAAAACACACTGTCCTCACCATTCGCAATGCTCAAAGCCTTTCCAAACATTCATTATTCACATAGAAATCCGTACATCAGCATCTCCATTAAACTGAGAACGTCATCCCTTCTTCCCAACCAGGTGCCAAACGGCTTCGTTACTCGGTCGGTTCCTGACCGTCCAGGGTTAATGTCTGGCTGGAGAGTGGCACCAATAATCTTCTCTTGAAAACAGGGAAGGAGCCTTATTTCTTCCACCAAAAGTAAATCCCGAGCCCGGGGTTCGGAAGCAGCACCTTTTCCAAAGGGGCAGAGCAGAGGAGCGAGGGGTTTTGTCTGTGTGACGGCAGCGGTTTCTGTGGGACCTTTGCCAAAATGTGTCCTTGGTCCCTGCCTCAGTTTCCCCATTGGCAAAAGCAGATTTTGGTATTGAGCCCATTGGGAGCTTGAGGGGGGAAAAAAAAAAACCAAACCCAAAAAAGCCATTTTGGCCAATACTTGCAACCCTCGTTTCTGGAGATCTTATGAGAACTTTCTGAATTTATAAAAAAGTGAATTTCTGTGGCTCTTAAGAATAGCTGGAAAAAAACCAAGCTATTTTGAGAAAACACCTCAAATTCCCCCAAAACAACAACAAAAAAAAACCGTCTTGGAGTTGTCTAATTTTTTAACTTTCACATAGATTGAAGCTTGTCTCAAGAGTGAGGTGGGTCGGTGGGAGCAGCCATGGATTTTTTCCCCAGATTTGGCCAAGATTTGGGATGTGACCCATCACAGCCTTTGCACATGGCAGCGATGAAGATGGAAACCCAGCATGCCACATCGTTTTCCAAAGCAGGTTTCTCCTCTTCACATTATGTCAGCCGCATTTCCTGACAAAACCAGCAGGAACCCGCGGGTGACAGATGTCCCTTAATTATCGGCAGCGTTCCCGCTCCTTGGTCTCAGCCATAAAACTCAGAGGCTGGAAATGAAGGCTGTGTTTCCTTTGGTTAAGACTGGCTACCTTGGTTTTATTTACAAGCATCTTTCGGCGATAGAAAATTCATCCCCTTGGGTTTTCTGCCATGCCAAGGGGTTTGTCAGACCTCCACGAGAGCGGCGGGTGGACTAGGAGGATGGAAAATGCGGGGAGACGTGGGCGGCTGGGGAAGCCAAGTCCCTTCAAATAAATTATTTTATTGTATTGGAGAGGTTTGCCGCCTGGGATGGGAAAGGCAAAGCATCTGCATGGCAGGCATGGAGGAGGATCTGGGGCTTCTCATGAACAAACAGCTCGACACACAATTATTGCAGGGTGATCCGGTAAAATAAAAGGGAAAATGAGACATCCTGGAGGAAAATCCCATTTTTTTCCTGTGGCTTTATTTCTTGGTTTCCAAAACCCCAGTGGGCAAAATCTTCCTCTGTCCTTTAGCAGAGGGATGAAGGAGGGAAGGAGGATGGGATGCCACCACCTGCGGAGCCACGCACTGCTCCGTTTCTCCTTGTACGATATTTGCTTCGCGGACCTTTGCACAGGATAGCAGCTTGATTTTACCGAATACGCTTGCTGGGTAAGTTCCACAGCACGTAGGAACTCAAATCTGGTCATCAACCCTCTACCAATTTATCTAAACCTGCAGCAATGTGGTTTTTCCCCCAGCCTGGACGACAAAGGATCACTTGTGCATCTTTCTTCCCCCTTACTGCAAAACCCCCCCTGCACACCTCTGCCTCCTCTGCATCAGTCTCGCCTCGTTGGTCCTTTCCAGCCGATTTTGCAGCCCTGTTCCTCCGCTCCTGGAAGCGCCCGAAACGTCAGCGCTGGGAGGAGGTCCTGCCCGCGGTTCCCACCCTCCCCAGCTCCATCCTTCGCGCTGCCTGATGGCTGCTGGGGAGGATACAGCCCTGGGGGAAAACGATCCATCTGGCCACAAGGAAGAGAAGCATCACAACACATTGCACGCTCCCGGCGGTGCGAATCTTCCCTCCCATGTGCTCGGTTGAGCAGGATCAGCTTCTTTGCTGCTGTTTTTGTGCCTCTTGATTTCCACGCGGAAACTGGCTCTATTTTTACCCGGCTAAAGCTGATTAGATTTGCAGCAATTGGCAGGATAAACACATACATACTGTATGCAGCAGGTTAAGGCGATACATTCAGTGACCAGTAAATGCACTTAGCCCATGCCCGGCACAAAGAAGACAATCAGGGTGATTTATTGCACACACGCCTGTAACATGCCCATTAGCCATCCCTCTCCTTCCTCTCTCTGCAAACCCATTTCCCTTCTGAGACGACGAGTGTTGCTGCAGAATGCAAAACGTTTCATCGTTTTCTCCTCAGCTCTTCGCAAACCGGTATTAAACCCAAGGACACGCAGGAGTTTCTCTTTCTGGTTAACCCAGGTCTTGACTTTTGTTGACCTGCGAGAGATTATTAGCGTTGAAGCAGCCACATATGAAAAAAGAAAAACGCTCCTTACAACTCGAAGGCTGACCTTCTTCAAGTAATGTAATTTCCAACCATTTCAATCACTTTCATAAGCTCCAATCTACCGGAAGATTAGCAGCCGTCCTGCTTGCTGCAATATCATTCTCTTCTTTAATTGGTTTTGGGGGAAATTTAGCTCGAGACCAAGTAGATAAGAGAAAACTTGGGGACAACATCAGGCGATTGTATACTCCTGGAATTCAATTAACTGGGGGAGGAAATAAGCGGGAAGCAAAAAATGGAAATCGTCCCAGTTTCCCAAGCTGCACATTTCAACCTAATGTTGTTAGACCTCGGGAATACTCCGGCTGCTGTGCTTGGTGGCGGTGACACCGTGGTGGCCGTACCACCAGGAGACACACGCCAGGTGGGCAATCCTCAAAAAAAAATGACAAGCCAGGGTGCGAGGTGCCCTGTTTATTTAAAAACACCCGTATTGAGTCTGATCCCACCCCAGGGGGCTGCAGGACCCCCCAGCAGCCTGGGGGTCTGAGCCACTGACTCCTTCTCCTGCTGCCAGAGATTCATTTTCAGGAGAATCCTGCTGTGGAAGGCTGCGAGCTGGACAGAGAGAATAAACCCCTCCTCTTTCTTATTGCCAGGTTGCTCTGATGCCCAGTATTTAGTTCTTCTGCACACGGGGGGGGGTATTCAGACCCCCCCGGTCCTCACCCGGGTACCAAAGCGATGCCCTGGACCCCCACTCAGCTCACTGCCTGCTCACGGCGGTGCTTTGACCCCTCTCGGTTTTGCAGTTTTAATCTATTTAATGCAGGACCTGTTGATTTTGCGCCGTTCCCCGATCAATCCGTCGCGTGGGCCCAAGCCAAGGGCTGTGCAGAAATCTCAGGATATCGCATCGGTGTGATTATCTCCACCTAACACCCTCGGAGCCTTGTCGGTGAGAGGCAGTGAGCTCCCCGCTGCCCGTTTCCCTCCGGCTCCGCTTTGCCGCTCATTACATCACCCTCGGTTAATTCTCCATCTCTCAGGTTCAGTGTTAGTGATTCCATTCATTGTCCCAGATCCCTCCCAGGCTTAAAGGCTTAAAATCGGCGCCGTCCTGTTCACCCCTTCGAGCCTGGGCACGGCGCTGGCTTTTTCCCAGTCCTCGGGTACTTCCAGTGGCTGTTTTACCAAAAATCGCCGTTAACCATCCAGACATCTCCTTGGCCACCTCCTTTACAATTCCTGCAAGTTATTCAGATCTGCTGGTTTAAAAATATCCAGTTCCATCAGCTCAGCGTACCTCCGATGGACTTTTGGAAAGCATTTCACGAACATGTTGGTTTTTTTCCCCCCAGATACCAGGAAGAAGCCTGCACAGAGCATTTCTGCCTTTTCTGTGTTTTATCGATAAATCTCCCATTTCTGGGTAATATTGGCCCATTGCTAATGCAAGGCTCCTTTTCATGAAAATCTTGGGAAACATCCTTCTGTCTTTAATTTTCCCAGCTTCTGAGGTCTATTAATTCCTACAAGTTTCCCTTTTCTTCTTTTTGCATGTTTATATTTTATGTCTTGGCGGCTCTTTCACTTCCACTCCAAGCCACGGTGGGTTTTTTAACAGAGATTTCTGTCTGCGTTGCTGCTTTTTGGGAAAAAAAATGCTTAAAGGCTTCTCCCTTTTTTCAACACATTTTTCACTGGAATTCTTTCTCCTGACTTGCCACTATTTTCTGCTTTGTGAAAAAGGACCTTTCGAAGTGCCAGGTATCTATATATGACTGCTTTGAGCTTTACTTCGTTTGCACATAACAAATGTCATCAAGCCATGATTGCTTGTGCCTGGGACAGTGAGAAATTCATCTTCACCGGCCACTGTGAGGTTGAATGTGCAATTCCCTCATGTTGGAGGCAATAATGATTTTTTTTTTCCCCCCCAAATATTCTAAGGATATTTTAATACTGGCAGCTCGAGACCTCCAGCATCCATCGCTCAGGCTGAAGTCCCCAGTGATCAGAAGATTTTTATGAGATACTGTGGACATGGCTGTTTCATACTGGATTTCCTGGGATATTGATCCAGAACCACTCTGGATCCTTTATTTCCACGTTGCTAATGACTTGGAACCAGCCTGGGACTGCTGGTGCTCAGGAGGAGGAGATACCTGCTCCCAAACCAGTCCCAGCGGGATGCGGATCAGGACCAGCAGGTCAGGATCTCCAGGCACGAGTGGAAATCAAACAGCGAAGGTGGTTATAATGCAGGGCTGCAATTCCACCTTGTGCCCATGGTTTTTGCTGCTGCCATTAATTTTTTTTGCATCCTGTATTTTCTAAATTTTTTTTTTTTTTTTTTTTTTTGGAGTGAGTGCTGACTGGTGCCCTCATTCCTCCTCTGTTACATTCCCAGGCTAACGTGCCTCTGTCTTGGTTGCCCAAAGTACCTCCAGGAGCTTTTCCCTTTGAGATGGAGGTCAGCTGAGCTCTACAGCTCCATCTCAGATGGCCTCACCCCAGGAAAACACAAACCTCCCTACATCGCTTCAGCTCCCTGGCATTTAGTTCCACATTCATCTGTCTTTTCCCTTTCTTTCCCCATGAAATGGGGCAATTTTTTTAAGACCCCTTGGATGGGTTTCCCCTTCAGCATCATCTGGGCATCCCCAGGAGCTGCCTGCAATTTGTGAGGTCCTGCAAAGCCCTGCTGCTAGTGCCAAAAACACATTTACCCCCCTCCGCCATGGACGGTGGCCCACGGAGCTGAAGAAGCCTTCGAATCGCTGGGCTCGGGGTGGCCAGCACGCCGTCCCTCCTCCTCCTCTCCCCATCCTCTGCTGTGCTCCACAGGATCAAATTCCCAGAAAACGCTGCCCGCCCTCCTGGGATGCTGGAGATGTTTTTCTGGGCAGCTGGACTCTTGGAGATACATCCCGCCGCTCCCACGCTGAGGATGCAGCAGCAGCATGGACTCCTACTGGTAATCCTCCTTCTCCCTTTGCTCTGTGGCAGATTTTTTTCTTTCTTAAGCACAGCCAAACTTCCCAGCAGGATTTCCATGAAGGCTGGATTTTCCCAGTTTCCTGCACTTGTCTTTCTGAACCACGGTGTACATCAAAACCTGCTGCCCGCCTGCATTCCCATCCCTCCCCGAGCTGCTCCGTCGGGCTTTGCCGGCTCCTTGCAGGGCCAGGAGGGTTCCTGCAGACAAGGGTGGGATGGGATCCACCGGAGATCTGTGCCTTTCCCCCAGCGTTTTTGGCTGCAAGGCACGCCAGGAATAGGCAAGTGCTAATTTTATTCTCTATATTTTGCATCTCTCCCACTGCCCAACGCTATTTTGTCATCCCCCATCCACGCTTGTTATCATAAGCTGATTTGCTTTTTATTGTCGTTTTTTCATCATTATTCTTTTATCCCAAACATCATCCCACACTCCTCATCCACACCAGGTTATTTAAAAAAAAAACCTTCACAGCCCTACCTAACGCCGTCTGTACCCTTTGGGGAAATGTCTCCAGAATCAGCCAAAGCTCCTGGGGAAATCCCGCCGCGGTTTAAGGGCAGCCCAGCTCCAGCCCCGGCATGGCAGCGCCTGCGGAGGTCAACGTGGCACTCGCCAGCCCCAAGAGCATCTTCCAGAGGGATTCAGGGCTGGTGTGAAATCTCATCTGGAATTTCCTCCCCCTCAGCCCCCTGCACATCAGCAGCACCGAGGAAATAAGAACTGGTCTGGAAAGGGCTCCTCGAGGCAGTAGGCACTGAGGCATGAGTTTTTATTTGAAACTAAACCCTGACCTTTGGATAACGTCTGGGAAAACCCGATTAATTTGGGGACAGGCTGAGGGACAGCAGCGTGGCTGTGTCGTGGTCGGCCACCGCACCACCATCACCCCGGTGTCTGTCATCGCCCATCCAGCCCCTTCACCTGGTATTCCCACAGTCGCCTTTATTCGGCTGCCAACACGGGGTTTGGCCATTTTCAGAGCCTCCTGAAGCCCATCTTCAACCCTTTAATAACCAATAATTTAATAACCTTTAAAAACCACGCGCCATCCTGATAGCCCCGCACTAGCGCTTGTCACTAGGGAATCTCATTCTTCTCTCTGCTTCCTCAGCAGATTGTTATTACTGATTTTTTTTCACCAGGTACCGTTAAACAGACTTATTTCAAACACCTATTTTATTGGGAGCAGCATCCCACGTTGGTGGGAGCTGTATCGCACCTTGGTGCGTGCCCAGGCGTCAGCCTCTGGTCTCTAAACCCCATTGAACTCCACAGAAGGAGCAGCTGACCATTAATTAACCTGCTAATTAACATGTAAAACTGCTATAATTGCGTAAAACTACTGAGAAAACCACAGAAGGGGGCTGGAATTTCTTTTTTTTCGCTGCCAAAATTTTTAGACGCGTTTAAGCAACTTCAGTCGTAGTGATTTTCTTGGAAAGTTTGGGGGTTTCCACCCAAAGTCTCTCTCCATGAAAAAAATGGGAGTTTGCGGGTGCCAAAAAATGCAGTACCTGAAGTGTGGGATTTTTAGGGAAAAAACCCAACAAAACCCTCCAATGTATGAGTAAACAGTTCCCGCATTCACAAAGGACTCGGTGAAGTTTGAAAAGGCATTTTCCATCAAAAAAAAAAATGCTTCAGTGGGGAAATTTCCACCCACTCTGGTTGTGTCTCTTCCCTCCAGCTCTGGCAGAGAGCAAGGTTTCCTCCCAGACGAGGGTGGTTCTGTGGTTTAATGGATGGACAAGAAAAAAAAATATAGAAAAAAACCACCTGAGTGGGAAGATGTGATCTGAAACTTCCTCCTAGGTGGGCAACTGAGGCAGATACCGAGCGTAATTGTCCCTTCCCGTGGGGATGCACATCCCTAAATCCCGCGGGTTTCCATTGCCAGGTTTATTCTGCTCCTTTTTTTCCCTGGAGTCCCGGTCGAGCCGGGTCTTGAATCCGAGTCGATGGTCTTGGCTCCAAACCGGAGCTCCAGTAACGCCGGTGGCGATGGCAGGATGCAAATCCGAGCTGGTGTGCCTGGCAGCCCTACCGGAGATTTTCCGGAAGAATCGTGTTTTCCTACATTGCCCAGATTTTGCTTTAAGAGGCACTTGTGAACATTTTTAAAATTTTTACTAAACAGAGCTCTCCCTTTAACACCTGTGCATTAATACAAGGGTATTATGTGCAGGTCTGTGTGCATGCACAGATATATTCCACAAATATTTGGCATGCTGTGGAAAAAGGGGATGTTTTGCAGGACCAGGACTCCGTGTGCTCCAAGCGAGCCGTCCGCCGCTGCCTGGAGAGGATCTCACATCTTCAGCAATTCCGGGGAAAAAAAAAAAATAAAAAAAAATTCTGCAGCCAGGACTGGCGAGGGCCTCCTGCTGTTTTGCACCTTCCCGATGGATCGGAAGGATCCTGATGAGATGCTGGGTGGTGAAGGGAGGGGATGGAAGTGCGCAGCAGCCCAGCTTGGGGGGGGGTACAGCTTTTTATTTTTCACAAATAAATAATTCGCGTTGCGGTGTGCAGGACTCAAAACCAGCCCGGAGATTTGGCTTTGATGGCACTGAACAAGACATTTGGTGCTTTCCCCTTGTCCCCCCCACCACCCACCCCACCAGCAAATGGGGACCCCCCAGCCCTGNTCCTCTGCCTTTCCCGACCCCCAGCCCCTCACCGCGGCATCCAGCCTCGCTCCGAGCATCCTCCGGCCGCGATGCGGGAGCCGCGGGGAGAGGCGAGCGGCTCCCCCCGGGAGTGAGCTTCGCTTTGGGGGGGGGGATAAGGGAGGCGATGGCGGGTTTTTAGGGCGCGGGGTGCGTGCGCGTTGCCAGGGCCGGAGCAGGAGAGAGGCCGGGGGGGAGCCGAGCCGCGGGGGGGGGGCGGCAGAGGCACCGCATTGCTGCTGAGCCGCCCGCCGCCGCCCCGGCCCCGCCATGCCGCCGCTCCCGCCGCCCCCCCCGCC
>VZTO01014099.1:11808-34644 GCA_013400615.1 Syrrhaptes paradoxus
CCCCCCCCCCCGGCCCTGCGCCGGACCCAGCCCCGGCGGCCGGGCAGCCCGCGGCGGGGGGCTCCGCGGGGGCTCTGAGCGCCGGGGGGTGCGGAGAGCCAGGCTTTGGGGGTGATTTTTTCCTTTCTCTTGGCATTTGGCCTCTTTTTTTTTTTTTTTTTTTTTTTTTTTTTTTTTTTTTTTTTTTTTTTTTTTTTTTTTNCTCCCCCGTTCCCTGCCTTGGATGGTTTTTAGGTGGAGTCGTTTGCACCAAAACCCAATAGCTGCTGCTGTTCTTGCTGCTATTTTTTTTTTTTTTTTTTTAATGATACTGTTTCCACAGCAGGGGAAGAGAGAACTGATCCTGAACATACTCCCAGAGAATGAATAATCACAAGAAACTGGCTTGAGCAGCTCCCTGGATCTGGTGCATGATTTCGATTGAGTTTGATTTGAATTTTTTAAAAAAATTTTTATTTTTTTCCCCAAGTCATCATTTGCATTGTATTTTCTGCATATATCTATCTATATAAATTTTTTTTTTTCACCTTTTGAGGGATTTGCAAACCGAATTACATGCATGTCCAGTGGGGGAAGGTTTAATTTTGACGATGGAGGGTCGTACTGTGGAGGCTGGGAGGACGGAAAGGCTCATGGCCACGGAATTTGTACCGGCCCGAAGGGTCAAGGTGAATATTCGGGCTCCTGGAGTCACGGCTTTGAGGTGTTGGGGGTCTACACTTGGCCCAGCGGCAACACTTACCAGGGCACCTGGGCGCAGGGCAAGCGCCATGGCATTGGCATGGAGAGCAAGGGGAAGTGGGTGTACAAAGGAGAGTGGACCCATGGATTTAAGGGACGCTATGGGGTCCGGGAATGCACTGGAAACGGGGCCAAGTACGAAGGCACCTGGAGCAATGGATTACAGGATGGCTACGGGACAGAGACCTACTCGGATGGAGGTAGGTGCTGCATTGATACCTTCCCGAGTGGGGTGGGTGGTGATGGGGGGGTACAGACCGTGGATTTGGGATGGAGTCTGGGAGTTTGCAGCCCTGCTGATAAGGAGCGAGGGATGCTCGTACCCCGCAGGAGATGAGGAACCAGCCCACAGCGTGGCATCAGCCCAGCTCCTTGCCACAGGTAGCCCCATATGTCCAGCGGGTCGCTGGGTGCCGGGTCCTCCCTTGCTGCTCTCCTCAACCTGTTTTTTTGGGGAGGGGAGCCAGCAGCACGGGTGGGGGGATGCTCAGCTCTCACCCAGGGGGGCTGGAGGACAGGGTGGGCCAAGGGAGTTGGGAGACGAGCCAAGTTGCACATGGGATTCGCAGTTCTGACTGCACCACTGGAACCTGTAGGATTGGCATCGAAGCAACGCAGGGCAGAGGGGACGCAAGCGTGGGGGGGGGGGTCCAGGGCAGGTGGGTGCAGCTCTGGTGCTGCAAATGCTTCCAGCGAGGGCCTGGGGGCTTTGTGTGCCCTGCAGCCCCTCCGAACGCAGCCCTGCAAATAATACCAGGGGAAAAGACTTTAATTCAGGCAAGAGTCTTACATTCCTAGTTTACAGCTTAATGTTTAGCGTAGGGGCTCAGAGGGATCACCAAAGCTATTCTCTGCCATCAACATGGCTTAACGAGATGCGGAGGGGAAACTAGGATTAAATGAAAAACAAGAAAACCCAATTGGAGTGATCAAAAAAAAAAAATAAATTGCTGGACTAACAAGCTTTAAAGCCGAATTAGGAGAAACAGCTGGTGCTGTGCTGTAAGTGGCTGTATCATCATCCTCTCTCAGATTTTGTGGCTACTTCCATCTGAATTGCCACCATAATCCGAGGCAGGCCTACCTGCCGGCACTGGGGGCATTCGGCAGCGCTGCCCCGTTATTTTGCTGGTGAATGTGTCCATCTAAAGCAGGCTTCTCTTTTTTTTTTTTTTTTAAAAAAAAAAGAGGTTATTGTTTTCCAGGACTGCTAGGTTAAGGGAATTGCAGCGCTGATGGGCTCCATCGCAGCCTGCCGGAAAGGTGCTGCAAAACCTTGCTCTAGAAAACCCAGTTTGCTGCTTTGTGGTTATACAGGGAGGCAAGATGAAACGGTACCTGCAGCTGCTCTTTTGTGCTTTTGAAGGGAGAGGCGCAACAATCTCTTGAATTTTTATTTTTTTTTAATGATAATTTTATGCTGGTGGCTTTCTCCTAAAGGAAAATATAGTTGCAACCTTTTGTTCCAGCTGCCTGGAATAATGCTGGGGTCTGAGCTGGAATCTGCCGAGTGTGTGTTTGCAAGGCATCGATAAATCCCAGCAGCCCTTCCGTTGAGAATAAAGCTTGGGCAGGGAATAATCGCAGCTCCCACGTTCAGAGCGGTCAGGAGGGGATACGGTCGGGGGGGGCGGTCTACATGCTCCCAACGCCGATGCCATCGCCCTGCTCCCCTCCTGGCACCCAGCCCCTGCCGGGGAGGTTTGCGGGAGGCAGACACAAGTCTCAACAAACTCCAGGTCTCGGAGGGTTGGGTGTTGCAGGGCTGGCCCTGTCCCCGGGCACGCACGTGCCCCCACCCCGGCACGCTCCCCATCAGCCGCAGCTCTTTGGGAAACCCGGGGAGCATCTCCAAAATGAGGGTGGCTAGCAGCAGGTTCGCCCTTTCCGAGAACCTACCAGAAGCAAAGAGCTTTTTTCTTTCCATCTTGTCAGGCCAGCCCGGCTTCTCGGTGGTTTAGGGGACCAGAAGCTGTATTTGCGTGTTTATGGTTTTGGGAGGAGGTAGGAGGATCGGCGGGAGAACAGGGGAGGGTCTGGAGCTAAATGCTCCCCCCAGGGACTCTGCAAAGCATCCAAGGAGGAGGGGGCTGGGGACATGCAGAGCGATGGCACCTGTGGCCAAGCCCATCCTGCTGCTGGGAGCGGGGACGGGCCACGCACACCCCGACTGGGCTCCTCCGCACCAGCTTGCCCCAGTTTGGGTTGGACACTCCCCACGGAGGGACCAAACCCACCTGAAATGGCTCTTGCACCAACTTGGTTGCTTGTACCCAGAGGCCACGGCCCTTTCCCAATTGCCTGTCTCCATTCTGGGTTGGAAAACACCAAAATTGGGTATTTCCAATGTTTCGGACACCGAACCGTGGTGAGCTTTGTGCATTTGGGTGCAAGCAGCTGGTGTGCGCAGGAGCTGGGCTGGCAGGGGGCTGCGGGGCGATGGCACCGGGGAGGCAACTGTAGGGAAGGATGTTTCTCATTAATCTATTCAAGTTATTACCTTCATCGAGCTGAAGTATCCTAGAATCCTCGCCCCAGCATCTGTCACTTGCCACCCACAGATAAATATTCATCCCTTGCATAGATTTTTTTTTTTTTTTTTAGCACATCCCCCAGGGCTAGGGGATGGGTCCCTAAATGCGCAGCGAGGCTCAGGAAGCGTGATGCCCCAGAATTCATGGATTTTGCTCCAATTTTACCATTTCCTCGCACACGGGTGGGCAACAGCACATCTCGACACCCCACCGACCGTTGCCAGCGCTATCTTGGGGAGCGATATTTTGCATGACCCATGCACACATGTTGTTGTGTTGGGCTTGGATGTAGGGTATGGCATGTGGTGGCCAGTGCCACGCTGTCACTGTCCCTACCGCCACCATCCTGGCTGTGCTCGCCGCCCCGGTCCCGTCCCCCCCACGCCGGGTGCTCAGCCTGCCCCGCACACACGCATGAATGCTTCCCCCACATGCAGCTTGCCGAGCTCGCACCTCCCACGCGGACACACTCATCGCCATGCACACACGCCTCTCCTCCCCACGCCGCGACGCCGCTGCACCCCTCCGCTCGCATCCCTGCACGCGCGTGGGGTCTGCCCCCAGCCCCGCGCCAGCGCTCCCCTGACCCGTGCACGCACGGGATGGCTGCAAACCGCCTTCCCTGAGCCGTGTGGGTGCACGTCCATCAATGCAAACCTATTGCACGGAGCCCAGAGAAGCAAATCCAGCCTCGCTGTTCCCCTGGCAGCCTGCACTTTGCCAAATCTCCCTGGCACCGAGCACGCCCAGCCCACGGTCCTGCACCTGCAGCACATGCGTGCACCGGTCTGTCTTGTCCCTGCATGCATGCACTCACTCAGACCCCCCCAAAAAAACCACGACACTGCTGGCATGTCTTTATCCTTCTGCTAAAAATCCCTGCCACCTCCTGTCCCCACGCAGAGACACCCCGATATTACATAAACCGGGCTTCTGGGGATGGCTTTGCTGGGATGCTGGAGCTACACAACATGTTTGCTGGGTCTGGTTCAGAGCAGGAGCAGGATTTGCACCTTTGCTTGGGGCGAAAGGGGCTGAATCCACCTGGATCAGCACCCACGGGAGCTGGAGCCGCTGCCGTGCCCTTGCTGGAGCTGGTGGAACCTCTCGGGAGCGGAGGGTTGGAGACCTGCTCCCGCTGGAGAGCCTCTCCCGAGCAGGGCTGGAGAGCAGGAGGCATCTCAGCGGGTTCCTGCCTCCCTGTAGCTCCACAGACACTTTGGGAATACTCGGTGATTGCACCCTGGGGAGGGTTTGAGTTGTAGCTCAGGCTTGTCCTGGAAATCTTGGAGCTGTGCGTGGGGTTTGGGTTCAGCTGAAACCATGGGTGTTGGGGGGGGGATGCCATGGGGTGGATGAAGGAAGCCCCAAATCTCCTTTTGTCCTTTCCATCCCTCCCAAAGCTGTTTTTCTCCTCCTTCCACCTCTCCCCAACTGAAAGCATTCAGGATCCGAGATGGGACAGGGGCTCGGGGAGGGGACCTGCTCCTGTCTGGGGTCCCCAGAGTCCGACCAGCCCTCGGGGAACGACCCACCGTGGTCCCCCGGGCTGGAGATGTCTGCGGTGCATCGGGGCCGTGCCGGGTCCCTCCTGCTGCCACCCCTGTCCCCATCCTGGGTGCCCTCGTGCTCCACGCAACCCTGTGTCTCAGGAGGGCCACCCCGAACCGGCCGGGTGGTCGCATCGCGGCGTTCATCTTGTGTAATCCTGCGTGCCCACTCACCCCCGTGAATCATCCCTCGGATAGGTGAGGGAAGTATAATTAGTGTTTGCATTGTTAGCACCGGCTGAGTAGGCAAGTGGCTTTTCTAGGCCCCGAGCGAGCGATGGGGAGAGGGACGCGGTGCGGTGGGAGCTGTCGGCGTGGGCTTTCTCGCAGCCCGTCCCAGCGGCTCTGTGCCCAGCGTCCCCCAGCTCTGTGGTGGCACTGGTGACACCCCCAGCCCCTCTCTTAGCAGTGGCACCGGGAACTACCCAACAAATGGCTTTGATGTGGTTGAGGAGATGAGAAACATGAAATATGGTGGGGATGCCCCATCCCTGGAGGGGTCCAAGGCCAGGCTGGATGAGGCTTTGGGCAACCTGGGCTGGTGGGAGGTGTCCCTGCCCATGGCAGGGGGTGGCACTGGGTGGGCTTTAAGGTCCCTTCCAACCCAAACCATCCTGGGATTCTATATTTTGCAAAAGCAGACCCCTGGCCAGGGTGGGTGGATCAGGGACACTGGGGGGACCTGCCTGGCCGGGAAGGGGACGCAGCCCCCTCGCCTGAGCCCAGAAGCAGTTTTGGCTGAACCACCGCCAACCGGTGCCACCAAGGGCAGCGGCATCACCAAGGGCTGCCTCGGGTTCCTCTCCAGCTGCGGGGAACTCGCCGGCGAGGGCAGATTCCCGTGTGGTCTGTTCATAGCGTGGATGTCAGAGTTACCTTAAAAGTATCAGCTCTCGGCTTATTTTGCTGCCGGGAAGGAATTGTTGCTGCACTTTGAATAGTGGGTGTAAACAGGCAAATACAAACGTGCCCTGACCCCGATCCGCCCGGTTCCTGCAGAACCCAGACACCGTCCTAATAACCCCCTCCAAGTTCCTCCCTTGAAGAAAAATAAAAGCAATGAACTTTGTTTCTGGAGCATCTTGGTGTCTAGCTTTGGTACCGAAGCTGCTTGCGATGTGACAGTGGCTCTAGGAGAGCGATCACCGAGCCATCAGGACCTACAGAACATGGGAAAATGAATCAAAATACTAAACGAGGATTCTGACCGGTGGCATTAAAAATAGATGATATGAACTCATGGTCATTACTTATCTCCCTGGAACATGCTGCTTAGTTTCAGGTGCAGCTCAGGACAGAAGAAGAAGGATTTTGACCCCAGGGAAAAGTAGAGGAGGTAGAAATTGCCAGCCAGGCGTAGACCCCATCTTCTCGAGTATTTTGTCCGGTGCGTGATGCTCCAGGGGCTGGGGTAGGACCTCACCCTCGGGGCAGTCTGACCCCATACACATCTCTCCCTGACCCGTAACGGCGGGTGACTCCAGTCCCAAGGCACTATTTTAATGTTCTGGGGATGCTGGGGTGGGTTACTCCAGGGTTCCTCACGGCTTCTGATCCAAATCTCAGGATATCTGCATGTGATTTCCCATCCCATGGGCTGCTCCTGGTTGGGTGACATCTGCTCCTGGAGCTAAACATTGTGGTCATTTGTTTTTTGTTTTTTTTTTTCCTCCCTTGAAGCTCCAGCTTGAGGAATCCTGATTTTGCAAGATTTTCAGCTTCATTTTTTGAAGCAAGGTTTCCATCCAGACTATTGCAGAGAAGTCATTCGTACAGGCTTGGAAACCAGCGGAGGAGAGCTAAAAATGCCTTTTCTTTAAAAATCCCTCGATTTGAAAATGAACCTGATGAATTTTGAATGCATTGAGTCAGGTAACGCTGATGTAGATGAATGGTCTCTATTATTCTGGGCGTGACTTGAAGGCACAGGACGGGGTTGGTGTTGGTCTTACAGGGGCAACGCTGTGGTTTAGCATCTGTCCGGTGGGATTTTGCAGTTTTTGCCTGTTTGGGGTCTGGCTTTGGCATTGGCTGAAATCCTGGCCAAGAAAGGATTTTTTTTTTTTTGCAGGAGTTACAGGAGAATCTCGATGCTGGTTTGCCCCTGCAGTGGGGTGTTTAACTCAGGATTAAAGTACTTGTTAACAAAAAAAAAGGGGAGCTTGGAGTAGAAAAACCCACTTGAATGGCAAGTGTTGATGTTTTGGGGTTTGATATTGGCTTTTCAAAGACAGATTCTGGCCTTTGAATGAAAAAATCCTTTAAAATCGCAATCGATGCATGAGCGTTCCCTTAGAACAGCCACTCCTTTCCCAAAATCGTTCCCTGAGGAGGTTCCACTTCCCCGTAGCCTACAGCAGAGCAGCAGGAATCCTCGTGAAGGAGTGAGCACCCAGAGCAAGGTCCCGAAATTTGCAGATATTCGCACCAAGATGATCAAGATACGATTTCCTGCTCAGCACATCCCTTTGGGTCTGCAGGGTGTTTCCCTGGGCTTGATCATTTATTTCCCAGGAAATAAGCAAACCCTGTTCTTGCCTCGTCCCATCCTGCTCCATCGCTGCTCCTGGTGCAGCCTCATCCCGCACAGCCGAGCATCCCCCCTCCCCTCGCCAGGGATGCAGCCCCCCCAAAACCCGACACCGGCACACAGCATCGTTTGTGAGCGCTGGAGAATTAGTCCCATGAGCTGTGCTGAGAAATGGGGTGAGATCAGAGAGTTTGTGGATGAGGATTAGAGTGCTGGAGGATTAACTAAGCATTAGCCCGATTTCACTCTGCTTTGTGAGAGGAGCACATTAGCCTTAATAAAGGTGCTGAGCGGTGTGTCAATGGGTTTCCTACCCCTTGTGCTAAAGCCTCATCCCAGTTTTGGTCCCAGTCAGTGGCCGAATCCGTAGGGATTCCCTGGGACAAACTATGGGTCCTGTTTCACCAGGGGATGATGCTCCCTTGACGTTCCCTGGCTCCCTGGTGCTTCCCACGCCCAGAAAGACTAGAAATTTCTTCCTTGAGTTCTTTCCTCTTGAAAAGCTTTTTCCCCTGACTCCGGCACCTGGTGCTTTAAGAAAAATTACGCCTGGCCTGAGACACTATTGTGAGCCCCAGCAGAATGAGCGATGCCGAGATGTGATTGCTGTTGTAATGGTTCGAAGGCTTTCTCCAAACGCTGCCTGGAAAAGGCAATTGCTGACCAACGCAGCCGGGCTCGGGGAGGCAGGAGGTACAGATGCTCCGGGTGGATTTGTGTTTTCCTCCACATGGAGGAGAGCAAATTGAGGTTTTTCCCCTCAAAGCCAAGATGGCTCAGAAACCACTGCCAGGTGAGACTGTGCCTCAGTTTCCCACCCGTGAGCGCAGATATCAGCGGGCTTCGCGGTACCGTGACACGCCGTGATGTTTGCCAGGGAGGGACGCGGCTTCGTTCCGCTGCCCTCCTGATTGCAGAGGATCTTTGGGGCAGGCAGCAGGGCAATGGGAATATAAAGGGCCCCCCATGCTTTGGATGGGGCTCACATTCCCCGGATGAGCGTCCTCGCCGCACGTGACCCCGCTTTTCGGGTGGTTTTCCCCATGGAGGATGGCTGAGCGATCCCTGGTGTGTCTATTTCAGCCAGAGTCACTTTACGGTGGTATTTGCATCCGCAGAGGAGGATGTGGCTGGATAAATCCATCTCCTCTCTCCAGCCCCCAGCTTTTGCTCCTGCAGAGGTGCCCGGCGAGGCGCTGGCTCTGCCCTGCACCCTCCTCTACCTGCCTGCAAAGTGGTGGTACATCATCCAAACCCAACCACCCCGCTGTTTTTATTTATTTAAAGCCATTTGGCTTTAAAAAGCGCAAGCTAACAGTGCCACGATGAGCTGCAGCCTTGTAACATATTATTGTATGTAACTGGGATGTGTTATTTCTTGAGCCCCAGCAACAGGCTTAACGCTACCCGGCGCCCAGGCAGCAGCAAAGCAGCCTGTCACAGCTCTGCTCTAGTCCTTCCTCTCGTCTCTCTGCTTTTCTCCCTTCTCCTTTCCCTCTTCCCTTCTCTCCGCCGTGGGTGCCCGGACCTCCCCGTGCCCGTCGCGGGTGCGTGCGTCCGTCGCGGCGTTCAGCAATATGACTAACGTCCATCACGTGTTCCTTCCTGCGGATCCTATTTGCATACTCAAAAAGCCAGACTTTATTTCTTCCCCTGTGTAAGCAGTTACCAGAGCATATTTTTGGCAAATTAGCAGCTACGGCAGAAGCATCTGACTGTGTTTTTAGCATGTCTGAGTGATGGTCAGAGGGATGGAGAGCCTCGGCAGGGCTGGAGGGGAGAGAATTTGCCGCTGATGCCGAACCCGTGCGGCATTGCCCGCGTGCACCAGCACCGATTCCCACCTTCTGTGGTGGGCAATGCAGGTGGCAAGCGCTAGCCCTCTGTCTCAAGCCAGTTCCCACAACTAGGGATGTTCCCATCACCAGGACGGAGGCTGGATTAGCATCCTCCAGTCCTCTCTTTCCTCTCACACGTCTTCTCCTTGGGATGGATGTTTCTGAGATGATGCTGAACGTGATTTTTCCCATGAATCCTCCCTGGGCCTTTCTGATCTCAAATAGCTGGGAAGTGATATTGGTGAAACTTGCTCTTTCTGTTGTTAATTCAAGAGACTGCCCTAATTACTGCCATCGGACGTCTGCAATTAATATGCTGCCGAGTTCAGAGATAAAAGGAGGGGGGGAGCGTACCAGGAAGGATCCTGCACGAGATAAACCAGCAATTTGCAAGGGCTCATTACTGCAGCTTGGTTTGGAAAAGCAGACGGGCTCTTTGGACAATTCAGATCTTGGGAGGTTGGGATGGCTGCTGTCACCGAACACAGTCACCGTAACAGGCAGATCAGGCTGTGCTCCAGGGATGGGACCGGGGCTGCAGAGGAACCTGCCCTTCAGAACCGGCTGCTCCCGTGTTCTGGAAAGCCTGGGAAGCTGTGCCTGTGTTGCTGGTTATTTTAGTTCACCTGGAAATACCTTGCCTTGACCCATAGCAGTGGGTTATTTGTTTTGTTAGTTTTAGGTGTTTTTTTTATTTATTATTATTATTTTTAATCTTACTGTTACTGATGGATAAGGAATATTTTTCCAAGCATTTGACTTTTTTTTTCCGAGGTCATGTTGTGACAATAACATGTAGGTGTCCCCAGGCCTTAAAATGCTTTACAGCATCCTAAATAACCGCTGGAATTTCTCCCTGCGAGAAGCTGAAGCGGAGGAGCAAGGCAGGGCAGGGCGGTGCAGACCTCCCCGCGTGCTTCACCCCCTGTGCTTGCCAAGGGCTTCATCCCGTAGGATGCAGAACCGGCCGCCTCGGTCCGGGAAAAACCCGCGAGCAGCCTCCAGTCCGTAAGGCTTGTACTTAATGGTGTTCCTGGACCGGAGCCAGCGGGCTCGGCAGCCTGCAGAGTGCCAGATCCTTGGGTACAGGGGGAGGAAGGGAACAAAACGCATCCATTCCAGCCCCCGAAATCCCAGCTTCTGCCTCCTTCCCATGCCGTGGTGAAGACGGGTTGGGTTTGTATCCGAGGGAATGATCCCACCTCTAGCCGAAGGAAGCCCCGCGTTTCTTGTGGGGTTTGAGCAACTCATCTCCATCCCTTGGGGCTTCCCCCTGGATCCTGAGAAATCTGCCCATCGCTCCAGCCTGCCCCGAGGTGCTGCTTGTTTCTCTGAAAGCCCGACTCCCCCGGGCATCACTGCTGGTCTTCACCTCCTCTCCATCAGCAGGAGAGGACCCTGGGTGCCAGGCAAAGCCGGATGCTTTCCCCCCCATGGCATTTCTCACCTTCATCACCTCCATCTGGGCCAGAAAGGTCATTTTTGAGATGTTTCAGGTCTCCTTTCCCTCTCTTATGTGCAAAAGGCACCTGGTACGGTGATAAACAGCATCACTTCTTGCCCGAGGGTTCAGCCCCACATCCCACATGTGGGAAGAGCAAACCACGAGTTGGTTGCCTCTTCCCAGCCANGTGAAGTGACTCTTCTTCTTGCCTGAGGATTCAGCCGTGAGTTGGTTGCCTCTTCCCAGCCATGGTGAAGATCTCCTCTGCAACACTGAGCAGCTCCCTCCGCAGTCCTGAGCCCACCAGCACCCACCAAGCCCCACCGCAGCAGCTGGACCCTGGGGAGATGCGCTGGAGATGGAGATGGGTCTCCTCCTTCCCTGTTCTCCCCAAAAACTCTTCGGCAAAGCCAAGGGAATGAACAGAAACCCATTGGTCTTCCTGGTGTCTGTAACGCCTCAGATCCTCCCGGAGCATTTTGCAATTAGGAGCTAATTAGTCCTCCCGATACCTGGCTGCGGTGCTGGGGTGCCGCTGCATTCTCCCAGTTTGCAGCAGGGAACACGGAGGCGCAGAGGTCACATCCAGCCATCTCAGCACCATCTTTATGGGGGTGCTGCTCACCTCCCCGTCTCTGCAGGGTGCAAACCGGGGCGAACCCTGATTTCGGGGATTTTGGCAGTATGGGGACAAGAGGAGCAGCCCTGCAGAGTCTCTGCTCTCTTCCCAGATTGAATTTTAGCCTCCTGAGCCAAATGCTGAGAAAGCGCTGAAGGAAATGAGATTGCTTTTGGGTACTTGTCATTTCTCAAAACATACGGTCTGCTGCTGGAGCATCAGGAACGATGCTTTGGAGGCCAGTGACTTCCCGCTTTCTGCTGTCAGCCCGGCTGCCTCTGGCCGAGGATGGGGCTCTGCACGGTCCTCAGGGTGATGGAAATTCCTGCAGGAATTTTAAAAGCCAGTTGGAAACCACCCAGCTTTGGTCCAAGGGGAGCCAGCCAAAAAAAAAACCAACAAACCAACAAAAAACCAACACCCAAGGCTTAAGAACACAAGTGGCCGACACCCTCATTGCCCATTTTCTTCTCTCCACGTTTCCATCCCATCCGGGATTTCCTCACCTTTGTCGTGAGCCCGTCTCCCTTTCTCACTCTCCATCTGCTGTTTCCAAACGAGGAATATTCTTGCCGATCCATCTTTCAGGATGACTTCAGTTCTTTTCTCCCAGCCCCAGGTTGTGTCCTCTCCGTACCTCCGCTCCGTGCACACGCGTGGCCACATCCCCACCCTTCCCGGCATCATCTTCATCTTGGCCAAATCGAGCTGGAGTGGTTACATCAAGAATCAAGAAATCTTCCCTGGGGCAAAACCACGAGCGAGAGCACAACCTGCCTGTTCCCTTGGGCTCTGATTTTGTCGCCGATACAGTGAATGGTGAAATTCCCCTTCCCAGGGCAGGATCAGGCACCTTTTCAGCAGGGTGATGGGGACTGAGAAGTCTTTGCTGCTCTCCCATGGTCCATCTGCTCTTGTCCACAACTTCCACCCTGACCACGTAATGGATGCTGCATTTCCCCCGATGCAATCGCTCCATTAACCTCATGCAATTAATGCTTCAGGAAGCATTTCGCAAATATTGATGGTAAAGAAAGAGCTACAGCCCAGAAGTGGCTGCTGCTTCGGTTGTGTTACCGTAGGAAGCCACAGCTTACCTAGCTCAGGAGGATTTTCTTTCCATGTCCAAGACTTTCTTGGCTGGTCTTTGGTCTTTCCCGGTGCGAGAGGGTCACGCAAGAGGGGGACGGATGTTTGTGGTGTCTTGGAGGCACCCAGAAGAGTGGCCTGCGTGGCTGGGGGGGGAAGAGGTTGGCACGTTTTTCTCCCCAGCGATTCTCCTCCATCACGGTGGCTTTGCCTCGTTTCCATAGTGCCCTGACTTGGGCAATGCCATCAGTCTGGGGACTTTTGGCACCACATGTGCTCATCCTGGGACATCCTGTGGTGCCCGTGGCTGCCCATCGCACACTTCCAGTTCAGCTCCCTGGCTCTGGAACAGCTCTAGCCAGTCCATCCTGGCATGTAAAGTGGAGAAATAGTAAAATCCTGTTTCCTCTGCAGGGAGAAAGAGTCTCCTGGCTGCTTGTGAGATCAAGCAGTGTGCATCTATCTGCAAATGTGGGGGGGCAGAGGTTAAGCTGAGCCGTGCGAGGGGAGGAGGTGACGGTGCTTAGCAATGCAGATCAGATGGCTCCGAGACCTGCCCGTATCCATGGCCAATTCCCGGGATATTTGGGGTTATAAACGTAATGAAGTCAGCTGAAGGAAGGAGTGATGTTCGGGTAAGGGAGGACCGGGGAAACCAGCTCCTTGGAAGGAAGCGCTTTGATCTGCTGGTGGCCATGGAGGTGACCAGATGTCCTGGTGGCCACCAGGGAGGTGACTGTGCCCTCCTAGGGAGGCCGGGAATGAGGAGAGCAACAACCCCC
This sequence comes from Syrrhaptes paradoxus, assembly GCA_013400615.1. NCBI lineage: Eukaryota > Metazoa > Chordata > Aves > Pterocliformes > Pteroclidae > Syrrhaptes > Syrrhaptes paradoxus. The sequence goes on from VZTO01014099.1 coordinate 24,936, forward strand.
GTGACAGCAGACTTGGGGTTTGAGGTTTGCTCTCTGCTGGGAGACACTCTGTGATGCTGGGAGGGGAGAAGCAGGACGGGTGGGATGGTTTCTCCCGTCCTTGCATCCTCTGCTTAGAAAAATCAGCCTTGCCAAGGAGATGCAGCGATTGCTCCTGGCGGCCGTGCGATTCTCAGAGTAGGTTTGAAGGCCAATATAAAGATGACAGCTTCCCGGGCACCTCTGCCTTGCTGGAGATCCGCACAGGCGCTCGCTGCAGCTGGAACCTGCTGGGACCAATTTGCCGCCTCTGCTCCAGCTGAGACGCGCTGGCACGCCTGCTCCGAGCCCGCTTTGTTCTGCGCCTTGCTGCTGCCTCTGGTTTTCAGCAAAGGACGGTGCTTGCTTTACGGTGCTTCAGTTTAATCTTTTTTTTTTTTTTTTTTCTTTTTTTTTTTTTTTTTTTTCCCCTGCAAATTTGCTAGGAGATGGGGAGGTCAAGGGACCTGCCTGGGGCCAGGGACTGAGTCAAGGGACTCAGCCAAGGGAAAGGGAGCCCAGGACTTGGGCAGAACAGGCTCTGATGGATCCCACACAGGATCTTTTCTCCCCGTCCCCTTGCCTGCACTGGCATATTTCCCTAAAACCCCTTGAATCCATCTCTGGAGGAAACAAAAGGCTGAGCATGGAGCGAGGACATCCCAAACCATCTCAGGGTCTCCCTTTGCAGGGGTGCTGGGGGTGTTGGGGGAAATCTCTCTCCCTCTGATGCTGCCCATCACCCCCAGTAGTTTGTCCTGCTGAGATGCTCTGGGAAGGGGCTGGAAAGGGGAGTGAGATGGTGTCAGAGCTGCAGGGGATGGACGGATGGCTGGGTGGGCTGTCCCCTGCCCTGGGTACTGTTCCAGGATGCCATGGGTGCACGGCATCGTTTGTTGCCTGTTCTTGAGGACACCAAAGTGGGCTGCAGCGGGGCAAGCCAGGCTGCCTGTCCCACTCGGGACATGTTGGATGTCTCCTCTGAACTGTGTGCCAGCCGTCTTGCTGGTTGTCCCCCATCCTCCCTGCTGGCACTGCCACCACCTCCTTGCCCTGCCCTGCCGGTGCCTGCTGTAATCCCAGTGCTCTGCCTCCCTCCCCAGTGCTAATCCTATAAACCCTCGGTAAATCCTGCCCGCCTGGCCCTGCCCCTCCGTGCCCCTTCTTCATGGGGTCTCTCACCTTGGGGATGGCATTTCTTTGGGGTGCACAAGGCTGTCACCCAGATAATGCAGCACCTTGGGAGGCTGTTTGCATCGGAGCACTGGGAAGGATGCCCAAGCCCTGGGGGATTTGTGCAAAGCACTGGTGACTTTTAGATAAGATAGCTGATGCACCCCAAAATGCACCCAGACATTTTAACACTCCCTTGGCATGTGGGAGTGGGGCAGGTGTGAAGAAAGATTCTGATGCTGCAAGGTCCCTATCCCAGCACAGGACCCTGCTCTTCGCATTGCCAGCCAGGGATGGGGGAGGCAGCAGGGCTGCCCAGGGCTGGGACCAGCCACAGCATCCCAGTAGCACCAGTACCAGGCGAGGAGCCATCCTCGGGCTCAGCAATTTGCCCTGCGAGAGCTTAGGCGGGCGGTGAATCCCTGCATCTCGAGTTAGTCCAGAAAAGATTAAGCCGACCTAAGAATAAAAACAAGTTCAACAGGCTGGGATAAAACGCGAAAGCGTGCCAATCGCCCAGCTCCAGGAAGGGAAGGGATTATAAACCCCGGGCAGATTACGGCCGCGGGTTTCGGTGCACAGGGCAGGCGTTACGGTCCTGTTGAGCTTCCCGGGATGGATGGGTTTCTCCTGCCTCCGTCCCCAGTGCTGTGGCGAGGTCCCGCGTGTGGCTCATCCTGCTAACGACCAGTTAAGAGACTCCAGTAAGCACCCACGCAAATGTAGGAGTTCAAACAGGGGCACGTTTTCGAGGAGAATAGCCAAATGGATCTCTCCCTGCAAGGCCTTTATAGAGCTGCTCCCTTCTGCTGCGTGCTGCGGGGAAGGCGCTAGGTACATAAATAAATGCATTGGAATATACCGTCCACATTGGTCACTGCCGGCAGCGTGGACAGGATCCGAGTCTGCTCCTGGATAACGATTCCCCTTCCCCGTTCCCTTTCGAATTAGGGGTTGCTCTAAGGGGCAGGTCTTTGCAGCATCGCTCCCTGCATGCTGGTGCCTTGGCTGGTTTCTGCTGTTTGTGCTCTGAAGCTGGAGCACATTCCTGCTGTCCCACCAAGATATTTTTTTTTTTCATTCCACAATGTGATGTACGATCCTTGTCCTGGCGATGGGACTGGGGTCCAGAGCTGCACTTTGCTGCTCCTGCTAACGAAGGGCTGGTGCGGGAGTTTGATGCCGTTAACGGTCTGCAGGATGCCGTACCATGAAAACCCTCTTTTTGTCTCCTCTTCCCAGGGACATACCAGGGCCAGTGGGTCGGAGGGATGCGGCAGGGTTACGGCGTCCGGCAGAGCGTTCCCTACGGCATGGCAGCGGTTATCAGGTCACCCCTGAGGACGTCCATCAACTCCCTGCGCAGCGAGCACACCAACGGCACGGCGCTGCACCCCGACGCCTCGCCGGCGGTGGCCGGCAGCCCCGCCGTCTCCCGGGGTGGCTTCGTCCTCATGGCCCACAGCGATGCTGAAATCCTCAAGAGCAAAAAGAAGGGTATCTTCCGGCGGTCGCTGCTGAGCGGGCTCAAGCTCCGTAAATCTGAGTCTAAGAGCTCCTTGGCCAGCCAGCGGAGCAAGCAGAGCTCTTTCCGGAGCGAAGCCGGGATGAGCACGGTCAGCTCCACCGCCAGCGACATCAACTCCACCATCAGCTTGGGCGAGGGCGAAGCCGAGCTCTCCGTCATCGAAGACGACATCGATGCCACCACCACCGAGATCTACGTCGGCGAGTGGAAGAACGACAAGCGGTCGGGCTTCGGGGTGAGCCAGCGCTCAGATGGGCTGAAGTACGAGGGAGAATGGGCCAACAACAAGCGCCACGGCTACGGCTGCATGACCTTCCCCGACGGCACCAAGGAGGAGGGCAAGTACAAGCAGAACGTCCTGGTCAGCGGCAAGAGGAAGAACCTCATCCCGCTGCGGGCCAGCAAAATCCGCGAGAAGGTGGATCGGGCTGTCGAGGCGGCCGAGAGGGCGGCCACCATCGCCAAGCAGAAAGCGGAGATCGCGGCATCCAGGTAAGGTGGTCCCCGTCGGGACGCGGCGTCTCAGCAGGGATCCTGCCCCGGTGGCTGGGGTTTGATGGGAGAAGTGGGATGGGACTTTTTGTGGTAGGAGGTACTCAGGGGGGTATTTTAGGGAAGCTGCTGGAGACAGGCAAGTGCTGCAGTGGGCATCTGCAGTGGTTGGTGCTGTCTGGACCCCAAAGCAGGAGCAGGCAGCATCCTGGAGAGCCAAGCCACTGGGCTTGCCCAGGTCTCACGGGTGATGTTCAAAATGGGGTGGCTCCAAGCTGAGTTGTCCCTCTGCCAAGTCCCAGCAGGCTGTGGATGCACGACCTTCCCAAACCCACCGGTGAGGCCGTGCAGCATCACCCAGGGTGGTGCATTCGCTGCAGCCTGCGCAGGGGGTGGGCTGCACCGTGGTGGGACTGCACGTGTGGGTCACCATGGGGGGCTCGCAGGCTGTCACTCAGGAGGCACCGGGTTATTTACCCCGTTCCTCCCTCAGCAGGATGATACCCTCAGCAGATGAGCTCTAGAGATGCTCTTTGCCCGTATCCTCTGTCTGACTTCTAGCCAAGAGGAACCATCCCGGGGTTGGCCTGTGCTGGGAGGATTCCCGGCTTTTTCTGTTCCCAAAAGAGGTTTTGAGTGGAAAACAGCCACATCGCTGATGCCTGGGGAGGTTTTGCCCTGCCCGAGGCTATGCTAGAAAACAACAGATCCAGGTGCCCAAATCATCCCTCAAGAAGCCCCCACCCCCAGGCTGGCTGTAGCCACCGTGGAACTGCTCAGTGGTTTGGAGCAGGGACCTGATCCAGCTGAAAACCAGCAGGAGGGGCTGGGGAAAGGCGTCGTGTCTGATTTTGGTTGAAATCGGGTCAAAGCAGGGGCCAAGTCGAGCACCTTCTAGGTGGCTCCCAAAATGCGCCTGCGGCTTCGGGACTTGCAGAGAGAGAGAAGAGGTGCTCTGCTGAGCTCAGGACTCTCCGTATCACATTTTAGGGTTGGTTTGATAGAGGATGGGTGTTCCTTTCTGGTTTCTGAGCCAGGGTTACATATAGCAGCCAGGCTGGGGTTGGGCTGGAAACCCAGGTACATCCTCAGCCGCCTGCGCGGGATGAATTCTTGGGTCTGGATCATTTGTATGCAGAGTCACGCTTGAAATCTTTATCAGCATGTCTGCTGATGACTTATCTGCAATGGGAATGAGACTCCCAGCCCTGCTTTGGGAGCATATTTGGGCTTGATGATGTTTTCGAGCTGATGTTGTACCGAATTGTTGTCAAAGATTTGAAAAAAAAAAAAAAAATCCTACTAGATTGTCAGGTAAGAAACAGACTGCAGAGCAGCGGAAAAACCAGATCTTTCCCTGTGATCTGAGGATGCGAATGCGTCGATACGAAGGCTTAAATCCTGGAAATGTGCTGCTCCAGTCTGCTGTGAGATGCCAGGTCTGAGAACCTGAACATCCTCTGTCCCCAGGCGGTAAAGGTCCTAGAAATCCGTGAGAGTGGGAGTTGGAAGAGATATGACCCCCCCCCATGCTGGAAGTACTTTAATGAGCTCTTGGTGTATAGTGTTCCACCTCCTAATTATGGGAGAAATGGAAAAAAAATTAAATTGGAGAGCAATGCCAAGGCATGAATACCTTCCTCCCCTGTACCGGCCGCAGTGACGTGGTGCTGAGCCCTGCAGGATTGCGGCAGCAGTGCTGGGCGGGAGGGTGCAGCCCGTGACCACACGTGTGTATGGGGGAGGAGAAAGCTGTGGGATTTGGGGACCACCCAGGGGACCCCTTCAATCATCAGTGACGATGCAAAGACATCAATGAATGGGAGTGCACAGCTTCGAGGTTACTCCAGAGAGACCGAACCTGGTCCCTCCAGAAGATGCTCCGTGGGGAACCTGTTCTTGAGGTTCTAATCTCTTCTTGACTAGACACACGGGGAAGAAAGCAAGCTCTGGGAACCCGGGGCTTTGCTCCTTTTACGGCACAGCCATCGCCTCCGGTGCACGCGGGCTGCTGGCAAAGCCCTTATTGACCTGCTGCAGAGCTGTCCCATCTCCTGGGGACACACAGACTCCGACGTGACACACGCCGTGCATTAGTGCTGGATGGCGCGGATGAAATCCATCGTAGGAATTTTTGCTGCCTGTGCTAATGGCTCATGCTGAGACCCCAAAACCCATCAATGAAGAGCCAAACCGCTCGGTGGCAGCGGGGCGGGATTCAGGCTTTGCTGGAGATGTGGGATTAGGTGGGCGTACAGGCTCAGCACCAAGGTTTTGGAGGGTGTCTCAGGTTTGCAATTCAGCTGCATGCACGAGAGGCCCAAGGACCTCGAAATGCAAGCGGGGAGAGCTGCTTTGTCTGAAACCTGCGGTCCTTCCGCTCCAGGTCTTCCCCTTCGTGGGGTTTCTTGCACCCCTCAGCTGCGTCCCAGCATGCAGAACCAGGAGAGAGCAAACAACAAACCTAGAACCAGCTAGAAAGGCTTTCACGCAATTAATCCGATTAATTTGAAAGCTTCTAAATGAATAAATGCTCCCCTGCAGTGCCCACACCAAACTGTATTGTCCAAATGGAAAAAAAATGCACAAAATAGACAGTGGGAGCCGCGGCGGAGGATCCTGGTGTTCATTTCGGTGGCTTTGGGCTCAGGAGTGCAATATTCCCCATCTAATACCAACGTGAGCTCACCTGGGGATTTTATCCCAGCACTGCCGTGTGTCTGTTTACGTGCGTGCGTGTGTATTCTCTTCTGTCTAATAATAAGGCTGAGTTCACTCTGCAGCCTTTCCCTTGGTGGGGGAAAAATATGTGCCCACCCACGTATTTCATTCAATTGGTAAGAATTCGGTATTTTTGAAAAATCTACCGCTCCGTCAGATTGGGTTGGAATTGGCCAACACGTTCAAAAGTTATTAGTGTGGGAGTGATGGCATATAGATATATAAACAGCACAATCACATCAGTAAAGCCCCATTTCCTGCAGAAAGTAGGCTAAAAACACGGCGTGCCGAAGACAAGTAAATTGCGTTCTTAAAGTTGTTTTATTCTGAACGGAGTACAATGTTATCTGTGACACAGAAAAGTAAGCTCGTTTAAGGAATAGTTTTTTGGTTCAGGAGATGATTCTCCTAAATTTTCTCCGGTGTGATTGAGGTGAAATAACCCTCGCTTTCCTCTGGCATCTCCCACGCGCTGCAATAGTTCAGGTGGAGTCAATGGGTGAGAAGGGCTGTGAATCAGGTCGGAAAACCTGCCGTTGTTGTCAATTGTCGGTTCTCAGAGGGAGCCAGCCCTTTTTTCAGCCAGTTTAAAATGAAGGTGCAGGGATGGGGTCCCCATCTTTGGGCGATGGGATGTTCATTCCCCTCTCCTACCAGCTGCTCTTGCTGCTGCTGCCCTGGAAGGATGCAGGATGCTCTGGAGACACCGGCTGCCATCTCATTAGTGATAACGATACCTGAGGGAAATTGTCCATAGGCACTGGTGTGCTCTGGTCACTAAAACATAATATCCAGGCAGGAGAGGTGGGTCAGAGAGCTCATCCTCACCCCTCGGCTTTCGGCACAGCTGGATGTGGAGGATGGATGCACGTGGAGCATCGATGGGAGCTCAGGACCAACTCCAGCTGTCCGCAACGGATGGTGGCAGTTTTAGTGCAAGGTGGACAGACCCTAATTCTCTCCAGGATTTCCTTCTGCTCCCACAGTTCAAGGTTTTGTCATTAGTGGCTGGAGAGGAGGACACATCAGTGGTGCTAGGGATATGGGTCCCAGGGATGGGCGGCGTTTGGCAAGTGCTCAGCTCCTCTCCAGCACAAGGTTCGTGGGGCTGCATCGTTCAACACCTTAAATAACAGCTCCTCGGAGCCGCCGGTGCCCCAGCACCCCGGAGGGGATGCTGTTCTCAGGTTAGTCCTAAGTAACACACTTCCAGGCGTAATTACAGCCAAGGCATTCACCGACGAGCAGAAAAATATAATTAAGCTCAAGAGTCTCAGGAGGAGTCGGGCTCCAAATTAGCACAGTGTCATTCAACTTCAGAAAGGGAAACGGGAGAGAAAGAGAAAAAGGAAGAGAATAAAGACAACCTGGCAGCGAGGACGGGGAAGGGAGGATGTTTGGGCTCAGCATGGATGCTCCTTCAGGATGCTGCAGCGAGGGCGAAGCGTCCGTCCGCGTTTGATGTACGCTGGGGAGCAGGATGGGAAGAAAAGCCCCAGAGAGCTGAACAGCAAAGTGCAGATTGAGCCAAACAGGTATTTTCTTCAGGAAAAAAAAAAAAAAAATAGAAATGCAGCACAGGCAAAAACCCACAGAAAAGAATAGATTCTGCAGTTCTGATCCCAAACATTTTAAGTTGCGGTAATGTCACTACCGGCAGTACGCCGAGCCAGAATAATGCTGCTTAATGCTCTCCCAGGCCTCTGCCTGCAGCTTTGCCATTGTACTCGGCTGCATTTGGAGGAAGGGTTCTGCCGGCTCTTCAGGCGCCTGGGGGGGTGGCTGCGGGGCCCCTGCATTAGTCTCGCCCTAGTCCCCACCTCGTGCTGCCGGCGGGGCTTTCGCTGCGGATGGAGGGGAAAGAGGGGGGGTGTGGGTTAGGAGGAATGTTGTGTCCCCCAAAAGGGTTAGACATCCCCTTCCTAGGGTCGGGATGGGGGGGACAAGCCGGCAGTGGGCTGAAGCAGCTGCAGGGATGGGGCTGAGTGAATGCTTCAGGGATCAGACCGAGCATGTTGGGGTATCCCAGCGCCTTGTCCTGCCCCTCTTTGGGCACCTCGGGATCCAAGGGGGGGGGTTCTTCTACTTACAGCCCCTCCAGGAAGTGCTGCCCCTTTCCCCACCGTCATCGCTGGGTCTCGTGCAGGGAGAGTGTGCACCCTGCATCCCTTCCCAGTGCCTTCCCGTCCGTTCCTGGAGGGGTGCAGAGACAGGGGGGGAAATGCAGAGGTGATGGAGGTGACTCAAAGGCTGGGGCAGGAGGTAATTCTCTTTACGGCAGCATACGAGGACAGGCTGAGAGCTGGGGGTGTGCAGCCTGGGGAGGAAAAGGCTCCGGGGAGACCTTCCAGCACCTCCCAGTGCTGAAAGGGGGCTACAGGAGAGATGGGGGGGCTCTGGATCAGGGGGTGCAGGGACAGGACAAGGGCGTTTGAAGCTGCAAGAGGGGAGATGGAGATGAGATGTGAGGAAGAAATGTTTTCCTGTGCGGGGGGTGAGGCAGTGGCCCAGGGTGCCCAGAGAAGCTGTGGGTGCCCCATCCCTGGAGGGGTTCAAGGCCAGGCTGGATGAGGCTTTGGGCAACCTGGGCTAGTGGAGGGTGTCCCTGCCCATGGCAGGGGGTGGCACTGGGTGGGCTTTAAGGTCCTTTCCAACCCAAACCATCCTGGGATTCTGTGATTTTTTTCCTCCCTGCCCTCTCTCCCCCTGTGCAATGCAGAGAGGAGCAAAGCCCGGGGCTGGCAGCTCCGAGAGGCTTTCCCGTCGGTGGAAAGCTGAGCTGAGCTGCAGCAGAGCACGCCGACTGTCCTCCCTGCCAGGTCCTTCCCTCTGCCACCCCCCTCCCCTCCTCCTGCCCGGGCCAGAGCTCCCGCGTGTTGACAGGGGTCAGGCGATACCGCAGCGGCAGAGATTAGGATCAGCTGTTATTCCTCCCGTCGGTGTGTCACTGTCAGCCGGGATGACACGGGTTCCTCTGACTCACAGCAAGCACAGTTCCCACCTCTAGCCCAGGACACTCGAGGAACGGCGGATCCCCAGCCAGCAGCATCCCGCAGCATCGCCTGGTTACCCATCGCCGGCTCTGGCGGGACCCGCTGCCTGCACCGTGACTGTTAAGCCCTCCTGCAACGCCAATTTAATAACTTCCTGCTCAGACAGGACTTAGAGCCGTAAGCCCTTTTGCGGCCGTGTCAAAAGTCAGGACGAGCCGTCACGCTCACGCAGGGCTGGCTCTGCGTGTCCCCGACTGCCACCCCGCTGCCTGGCTGCGGTGCAGGGATGGAGGGGCGCATCCGTGCGTGGGAAATTGAGTGCCTCTCGTAGGAAAGATGTTTTACAAAGTAATCCAACTGGAAAAACCTCAGTGGGGTCTTTTTTAGCTTCTCCTTTCATTGCTCTCCCATCCTTCGGCCGTGACTGCCGCTCCCAACCCAGTTGCTCCCACCGCTGTCCCTGTCCCCTGCGCCGAATATGAGCTGAAGCATCCTGGCTCCGTGGCCCAGGTGTGCAACATGCATTGATATAATTATTTCCAACATTGCCAGGTTGTGATGAAATAACACGGGCAGAGTGGAGATTCACAGCCCGAGATTCCCAGGTGGCTCTGCCCTCCTCCCCACTCTCCTTGGGGAAAATCTTTGAAATCCAGGAGGTCCTGGCAGACACAGCAAAGTGCCACTGGAGGGACTGGTTTTGCCGTAGTGAAGCAGGAGAAGGGTTTTGGGATCCAGGAGGAAGCGAAATGCCCGGTGGTAGGGATGGGGATGGGATGGGATG
>VZTO01014100.1:1240-22596 GCA_013400615.1 Syrrhaptes paradoxus
CAGCCAGGAAAATAACTCCAATTACGGTAAATAAATCCCCAAATATGTGACAATCTGCCTTTTAAACAGGAAACAGAGGGGAATAAGCAAAGGAAGACTTTGGTCTAAACATCGCTGCCACCAGCCTCAAGAGCCCGAGAGCGAAAGGGCCGAAAGGATTCTACCTGAACTCTGCTGATGTGTCTCAAGTCCGAGACAGCTTCCTTCCCCGAAAGGAAAGGCGCCGGCAGTTCCCGGCGACTGTGCCAACCTCCAACACTCCCAGCTGCCCAGGAGACACTCTGGAGGGTCAGCTGCCACCTCCGGACACGTCCCTGTGCCCCGGGAGGCTCAGCATGAGCAGCTCAGCACAGGAAGCTCCCGAGATGAGCCGCACGGGTATTGCCTCCTGCACCACGTCAACCCTTCGTCCTGCTCGCACAGCCAAGGTCTGACACAGCGCATCGCAGACATCACTCGACAAGGGGTTACAGATAAAAAGCCCTTTGCCCAGGCAGCGACAGCCCAGCCCCTGCTTGCTCCAGAGAGCCTCCGGTCAAACCAGCAGCACGGGCAAGGACGGACACCCATCCCAGACAGCCCTAAACTGGGGTTCCTCTCCTGCTTCCAGCTCAAACCCAAAGCGAATGAGAAGAGCAGCAATGAAAGGATGAATTGAGCGATCAGTGCCTCCAAACTTCAGGCCTTGGGAAGTGTTTTGTCTTAACAGCACCTGGGTAAAGCCAGCACTGCCCCGTGGCGCAGGGAGATGCAGGCAGCGATCCCAGGTGCCCGCTGGTGATCTCAGCGCAGACACCAGTCCATGCCCACTGGAGACTGACCGGAGCCCCAGCAACCCTGAGAAATCCCGTTATGAAACCGTTCAGCTCCATCCTCCTCGCATCAACTGAGTCCCCAGGCAGGCGGAGGGACCGCAGGCTCTGCAGATGCTCAGCCTCCCCAAGGCAGCCCTGGAACAGGACATCTTCATCCATCTCCTGGTTTTTGTGCCCAAAGCTGTCACTGCCCACAGAGCTGCTGCTTCAAGGTGCCAGGTGGACCCTGGTGAAGCCCCTATTTACCATGCAAGGAGGGGAATCAGGAGAAAAGGACTCGGTTCTGCTCCCCAGACAGGGGGAAGATCAAGTTGCTGCTTCTGCTATCTACAGCCTGAGGTTTATTAAGCTTTGTTTTGTGCCTAATTTTAAAACTCCACCAAACCAAGGCAGCCATCCACAGCATCGCTTTATTTTTAAACTCGCTCAAATGCACTGGGCTCCCTTGCGCTCGACTCCCAGCACCTTCTGTCTGCTCCAACATGCACGATGTGGTTAGAGCCTCATGAGAAGCCATTGAGATGGGGCTGCAGCAGAAGAGCGGTACCTGCTTCCGCCGAGTCTTTTTCTGATGCTGCAGTTTGCTCTCTCGGCAAAGCTGGGTCCGAGCGTTGGAAACCAAACAAGAACTGTGGAGATGGTCAGAGCTGAGGTTCTGCTGAGGGCAGACACCACCAGCCTCTGCAACGACTCCGAGGATATTTTAAGGGTTCACGCTTTAGCGTGCAAGCCCGAGCAGCTGCGGTCAGCAAAGCGAAACACGCTCCATCCAGCGCAGGGGCAGGACGGCAGCGGAGCACGCTGCTGGTTACCAAAGCACGGGCTGATTTTGGGGGGTCCTCTCCGGCCAGGCTGGGGTGCTGAACACACACGTAAAAGGGGAAGTCCTGTACCTGCTTAGACATTGCAGCTGGTTTGCACCAACCTATGGATCCTCTGTTGTCACTGTCGAGAAGACCTGGGCAAGACCAACACCTCAGAAGCTGCTGTAGGTCTTCAAGGAGGAAGCAGGACCGTGCAGATTAGCAAACCCTTGCCAAAGGCTGTAGTTACCGGACACTGACTGTGTAAGAGCAGTTCCCTGAGCCAGGCACAGTACCCCTACACCCTGCCCGGTGCAGGATTGACCCCATCGACACTGCTCCGAGGACACTGGTGTGGCAGCGCAAAGGGGACAGACACTGCTCTGAATTTGCTGCAGGGAGTGGGATGCGAATCCTCTAGCACCAGCCTTCAAGGCTTCCCAGCCAACCCTATCTCACACAGAAAAACCCAACCACGTTCCACTCGAGGAGACAGACCCGCGAGGGCTGTGAACCGTAGCCCAGCCTGACCCTGCCACGCTGGCTGCCATCTCGAACCCTCCTCCCGTCCCACACACACGTTGGCAGCGGGACAGCCGCTCAAGCAGCAGGTATCTGCTCAAGAACAGACGCCCTAAAGGCTGGTCACCCTGCCCTGCCATAACTTTCCCCTGGTTAAAACACAAACCACTTTCCCAAGGCTCAGCTAAAGCCGCGTGGCTCGGCCAGAACCTCCCCGTGCCTCTGTGCCCCGACTCTGCTCAGCCCCGGGGGGGATGCAACTTCATTCCCGACATGTGCTGAGGATGCACATATGGCAGCCCCCTCCCCTTTTCCACTTCCACCTAAGCCCGACCTTCTAACAACCTCCACCCGGCACAACGCGACCGGCCCAAGAGTGCCAGAAGGCATCCAGGTGCTGCAGCCTGATGCTTCACACCCGCAGCCAGGCAAATTTGCTGGGATTTCCGGGAAGTGTCTCTAGGGTGCCCCACGCTGCTGCACCCCCACTTTGGTGAGCGCTTGTTTGGAATGCGGGGCCATCGGGGAGGGGGAGAGGGGAAGTTATTCTGGTGGTNTCGCAGACATCACTCGACAAGGGGTTACGGATAAAAGCCCTTTGCCCAGGCAGCGACAGCCCAGCCCCTGCTCGCTCCAGAGAGCCTCCAGTCAAACCAGCAGCACGGGGAAGGACGGACACCCATCCCAGACAGCCCTCCTCTGGGGTTCCTCTCCTGCTTCCAACTCAAACCCAAAGCGAATGAGGAGAGCAGCAATGAAAGGATGAATTGAATGATCAGTTCCTCCAGACTTCAAGCCTCGGGAAGTGTTTTGTCTTAACAGCACCTGGGTAAAGCCAGCACTGCCCCGTGGCACAGGGAGAGGCAGGCAGCGATCTCAGGTGCCCACCGGTGATCTCAGCACAGACACCAGTCCATGCCCGCTGGAGACTGACCGGAGCTCCAGCACCCCCAAGAAAGCCCGTTATGAAACCGCTCAGCTCCATCCTCCTCGCATCAACTGAGTCCCCAGGCAGGCGGAGGGACCGCAGGCTCTGCAGATGCTCAGCCTCCCCAAGGCAGCCCTGGAACAGGACATCTTCATCCATCTCCTGGTTTTTGTGCCCAAAGCTGTCACTGCCCACAGAGCTGCTGCTTCAAGGTGCCAGGTGGACCCTGGTGAAGCCCCTATTTACCATGCAAGGAGGGGAATCAGGAGAAAAGGACTCGGTTCTGCTCCCCAGACAGGGGGAAGATCAAGTTGCTGCTTCTGCTATCTACAGCCTGAGGTTTATTAAGCTTTGTTTTGTGCCTAATTTTAAAACTCCACCAAACCAAGGCAGCCATCCACAGCATCGCTTTATTTTTAAACTCGCTCAAATGCACTGGGCTCCCTTGCGCTTGACTCCCAGCACCTTCTGTCTGCTCCAACATGCACGATGTGGTTAGAGCCTCATGAGAAGCCATTGAGATGGGGCTGCAGAGAAGAGTGGTACCTGCTTCCGCTGAGTCTTTTTCTGATGCTGCAGTTTGCTCTCTCGGCAAAGCTGGGTCCGAGCGTTGGAAACCAAACAAGAACTGTGGAGATGGTCAGAGCTGAGGTTCTGCTGAGGGCAGACACCACCAGCCTCTGCAACGACTCCGAGGATATTTTAAGGGTTCACGCTTTAGCGTGCAAGCCCGAGCAGCTGCGGTCAGCAAAGCGAAACACGCTCCATCCAGCGCAGGGGCAGGACGGCAGCGGAGCACGCTGCTGGTTACCAAAGCACGGGCTGATTTTGGGGGGTCCTCTCCGGCCAGGCTGGGGTGCTAAACACACACGTAAAAGGGGAAGTCCTGTACCTGCTTAGACATTGCAGCTGGTTTGCACCAAGCTATGGATCCTCTGTTGTCTGTCGAGAAGACCTGGGCAAGACCAACACCTCAGAAGCTGCTGTAGGTCTTCAAGGAGGAAGCAGGACTGTGGAGATTAGCAAACCCTTGCCAAAGGCTGTAGTTACCGGACACTGACTGTGTAAGAGCAGTTCCCTGAGCCAGGCACAGTACCCCTACACCCTGCCCGGTGCAGGATTGACCCCATCGACACTGCTCCGAGGACACTGGTGTGGCAGCGCAAAGGGGACAGACACTGCTCTGAATTTGCTGCAGGGAGTGGGATGCGAATCCTCTAGCACCAGCCTTCAAGGCTTCCCAGCCAACCCTATCTCACACAGAAAAACCCAACCACGTTCCACTCGAGGAGACAGACCCGCGGGGGCTGTGAACCGTAGCCCAGCCTGACCCTGCCACGCTGGCTGCCATCTCGAACCCTCCTCCCGTCCCACACACACGTTGGCAGCGGGACAGCCGCTCAAGCAGCAGGTATCTGCTCAAGAACAGACGCCCTAAAGGCTGGTCACCCTGCCCTGCCATAACTTTCCCCTGGTTAAAACACAAACCACTTTCCCAAGGCTCAGCTAAAGCCGCGTGGCTCGGCCAGAACCTCCCCGTGCCTCTGTGCCCCGACTCTGCTCAGCCCCGGGGGGGATGCAACTTCATTCCCGACATGTGCTGAGGATGCACATATGGCAGCCCCCTCCCCTTTTCCACTTCCACCTAAGCCCGACCTTCTAACAACCTCCACCCGGCACAACGCGACCGGCCCAAGAGTGCCAGAAGGCATCCAGGTGCTGCAGCCTGATGCTTCACACCCGCAGCCAGGCAAATTTGCTGGGATTTACGGGAAGTGTCTCTAGGGTGCCCCACGCTGCTGCACCCCCACTTTGGTGAGCGCTTGTTTGGAATGCGGGGCCATCGGGGAGGGGGAGAGGGGAAGTTATTCTGGTGGTGGCCTATGAATAACATCCAGTGATTTATAGGAAGTATAATCCAATAATACAGTAAAATAAAACAGTGTGTCTGAGATGGGTTTGATTCCAGGAATTATAAAACAAATTATTAAAGAGAGAGAGAAAGAAAAAAAAAAAGCCTCAGAGAGGCCAGATCGGAATAAATTGGGCACAGATGGGCTGGGAGGGGGTTTCTCTCTCTCCCCTCACCGAGATGCCCCTGCTGCAAGCACGGCTTCAATTAGTCTTTTCAGAAACCAGAGTTTTATTTCCCTAAATTACAGAATTAAAAAAAAATTAAAATTCTTCGAGTGTTTGTGGTTGGGATAAAGGGATCCAAGCTTCTCTGTAAGTTGGTTGTGCAGATGGCCACCAAACTGTTAAACGGGCCACCCCACAAAGGTCCCACCCCAGCCAGAGCCCACGATGGCCCAAAACATGGGCAGTCACCTACATCCCACGATGACGGGATGCTCCAGCAACTGCTTCCCTCTGCCATGCAGAGTGCTCATCTCTCCCTGCCTCCCTCCCCTGGGTGAGCCCTCCTTGCCCCACGGGTTAGAGGTCTACAAGAAGCTTTTTTCACACCTTGAACGCTCCCGACAAAGCAGCCGGGAGGTCAGAGGGGCCCTGGCTGGCTGCACGCCTCTGTGGGCAACAGGGAGAGCAGCTCACGCGGAGGAACACGCCGTTTGATGCCGAACAGCGGGGGAAGCACTTCATGTGGGAATTCTTTGGCTTCTTCTGTCAGAGAAAACAACAGACCCAATCCATCTCCCGGGGTCTTCCCAGTGCTGCCCAGCTGCACAGGCAGCTGAGACCAGCTCCGGTGTGTCTGGTGCTGGCCCTGGGGGACAACCACAGTTCAGCTGCCTGCGCCGGGCAGAGACTGCGGGGCACAGACCCCGGGGCTCCTGCCCACGTCGGGCACAGACCCTGGGGCTCCTGCCCACGTCGGGCACAGACCCTGGGGCTCCTGCCTGCACGCACCTGAGCCCTGCCTTGGGCACACGCTGCAGCGTCCGGGTAGCCGGGGGCTATAGCACTGACCTGCGTGGGAGGAGGCTGTGAAACACCACATGCTGCTCACAGCTGGCTGGCTCTGGCAGTTTAAACACCCCAGTACACCCCAAAAAGTCCGTCTGTCAGACCTCGCACGGATTCATTTATGAAAGAGCCGCAGCTGCCGGGAGCCAGAGACGCGCAGCGGGACACATCGCAACTGCCATCCGGGGGACACGGGCTGGGGCAGGGACACCCTGGAGGGACCACAGCCAACGCACACCACAGCAAGAGAAAATAAGTAAAAAGCAAAGAGCAGCAGATATCAACCGTTACGCGTGAGTCCTCAGCCTCCTGTGCTGCCTGTGGCCTCACTAAAGGAATTGGGACAGACCGAGAATAATCCACACCAAAACCAGGGGAAGCTGAGACTGAGATGGAGCAGGATAGGTGTTTGGTATAAGCTTGAAGAAGAAGAGGGAGGACAAGTGTTTATCTAAGCGTTTGATTCTTCAAGTTTCCTTTTTCTCAATACCCGAATCTGTGATTAAAAGTTTGTGTTCACGGGCATAAAATTGTGTAAAAATTCCCAATGTCGAGACTGTTCTGCCGGCGACACAGCTCCACAACTGTTAGCACCACTAGATCCCAGCACGAGGGATTCATTACACACCAGACGTGGGGTAAGCAAGTTTACAAGTTTCTGAGGAATAACTGGGCTCCAGAGACCTGGAAATACAAGCCAGGGGAGGGAGGGAGCAGCTATCCCTGGGGATAACTACCCCCGGACAGCAGGGAGAGAGGCTCTCAGACCTCCCTCCCCGGCCCCAAACCCACCAATCTCCTCCTGCTCCGCAGAGCTCGCAGCTGAAGGTCAGACAGACCGTGCGATGGGAAGGACACAGCCACGCTCTGATCCCAGATTTGCAGAAGGATTTCAGTAGGAGGAGATCTCTGGAGGTCGTTCGGTCCAACTGTAAAGTTAGATCCAGCTCTACGGAGCCGATGCAGCCAAGCTCTGACTACGGCGAGCCCGGCTCGAGGCTCCCCAGTAACGTTTTCCTGGCAACTGGGATGCAGGCAGGGTGGGACTGCTCCCTGTGTCCTCCCACACGCCCGCAGGGGCGGATCAGCCCCCTCGCACCCGCTCCCGCCGCTGCCCATGCTACTGCAACCCGGGGAGGTGACTCATGTGCTGGGAAATGGAAACCCGCACCTTCCCGACAGCTCCTGCCGCACGCTCCAGCCAGTCCCCTGCCCTCAGCAACCCACACACCAGGGAAGGAGCCAACACCCTCGCTCCGTGCTGGGCACTTGGCTATAATTCAGCAAACCTTCTGGCTTGCCCCCTTTTTTTTTTTTTCTTTTTCCTTTTTTTTTTTTCTTTCTGCACCCAGCTTTTCTCAGTATCACGGTGCCGGCACCGAGCCCAACCTGGGCTGCGCCAGCGCTCTGCACGTGAGAGCCCGGAGACCACCAGGACATTTGCGCTGACAACAGGATTTGCTTTGCCAACAATATTCTCAGCGATATTTTCGGGTCACCGGTGCAAGGAGTCCTCAGGGAAATCCCTGAAGGGCACCAGGCATCAGATGGCAGCCGCTGTGCCACCCGACCTGCTGGTATTTCATGACCATTGCCACCTGCTCTGTGTGCAGCCCCGGCAGCAGCGGGTGTGCTTTTCTCCGGAGATCCGAAAGCTGGGAGCAGCTGGCAGTTACCCACACAGGAGGCAAAAATCTCCGAGAATACTTATTTTTCATGCGAGATAAAAAGCACTCCCTTTCTGTCACTCACGCACATCCACAACTCAGCTACGGATGGAAGAGCAGAGGCCGGTGGGCTGCGAGCTGGGATCGCTTCCAGCTCTGCCACGGGGGCTTGCCGCACGGTTCAGACAAATCTCTTCCTCTCTTTACCACCCAGCGGCACAGACACCGCTATTAATATACCTACCGAGGGGCCACGCAGAGACATTTGCTCATAATCGTAAAGTACTTTGCAGCTCAAAGATAAACACCCCGTCGCTGGCTGGCATCTCGCAGGCGGGAGGGCAGGGCTGCCTCGCCAGCGGGACCGACAGCTCCCGGCAGAGGAGGATGCCGGCAAGACTGGCCAGGCAGCAGGCACGGTGCATGGGAGCCGCTTCCCAGCCCTCCGGCCAACACCAGTTTGCTCCATCAGCTGACCTTGGCCACTAACCACCAGCCTGACAAGTGGCCAACTGGCTCACGAGGGAGAAATCTCCCGGCAGCAGCTCTCTGGGGCTCAGCTGGATCACCCGCACGGTGGCTTTGACTGAAATCCATCAGCTGGAGGCCTCCATCTTTGGGATCTAAATCCCAAGCCATCAGCATGCGAAACGCTGCTTCCTCCCACCCAGGGAGCACAGCCCCATCCCTGCTCCCACGGCTCAGGCAGACCTGGGTACATGCTGCTGCGCATCGGCCACCACCGGGAAACACACGTCCCCTGGCAGCACCATCCCGACCTTAGTGGACGAGATTGTTCTGGTGGCACCTCCGCTGACCAACACATTAAATCCGACAACGGCAGAGACCACACACAGCCTCCTGGGTGGACGGAGGAGGCGAGAGGATGAGTAATACCAGATCTGCTTTGCTCTCTAGGTGCCTTAACGTGGGGCAGAGCTTCAGAGAGCAGCATCTCCTGCTGCATCACCCAGACCCACGCGGTCACAGGCAATGCCACTGTCCCAACAGCCAAGGCCTCCGAGATCCTCCCAACCCCTCCAGTGCCAGCGCGGGCACCGAGCACAGCCCCAGCTAAACACCAGCAAGGCAGAGCCGTAAACTATCGCCTTCCTTCTGCACCTGATGACTCAGGCTCCAGGGAGATGCGATGCCACCTCACTCCTCAGATAATACCTCACCCAGCTCCACCGAGGCCCAGTCAAGGTCCCCTCGCTGTCCCTACGCACGCTGACACCCCCAAGCATCCAACCGCCGCTCTGCTTCCCCGTCTGCCTTCGACCTGGCGAGTCCCCCCCACCCTTCCCCGTGAGCGACTCGGCCGTACAGCGAGCGGCTGGTCCCCAGCCCGGTTCCCCTGAAGCAGCACGTGGTACCTTTGGGCTGGGAGTTGTACACCGCAAACATGTTGATTGCCACAAGCTGGAGCATGCGGGTGCTTCCGATGGGAGGGGGGCTGTGCTGCAGCAGGACCTGGAACTCCCTCAGGACCTCCTCGGCCACCGCGGGGAAAGTCTCCATCCTGCAGACAGAGAGAGAGTCTGTAGAGCGCAGGCTGTGCCCCGGGGCGGGCGGTCGGCACAGCTCGCTCAGTGGCAGGTCTCCCGGGGGAAGGGGGATCCCCTGGGGTGCTGTCACCTGTCTAGGAGCCTTGGGGAACGAAGGTGCAGGCTGCGACGGAGGCAGCTGAAGCCTTCCTTAGAGAGGGTAGCGAGGGATTGCTCTGTGACCGACAGGCAGCATTCCTTTGGCAGGAAAACACGGCCTTTATGAGTCATTTCTGACCAACCATTTTTTTCTACTGACTTCTACCAATCTGGGAGGGGTGCCAAGAGGCCAGCAGCTCACTTGGACCAGGAGCAGCCCATGGGACTCCCGAGAAAGCCAGGCTACGGCAAACTGCACACACTGGTGCCACATTGCGGATGTGGCAATTCCAGTGCCTTGAACGTTGGCCAGAGCGTGCTTCCTCCAAAAGAACAGTGTCCTTGGGCTCCGCACGGCAGGATCAGACCCCACGGCACCAAGCGCCGTCCCCCCAAGCTTCGTGCTCCCCAGCAGTGTGATTGAGCCCCTAAACTTCATCACTTAGAGCCCCACAGGACAGGGACCCGCAGATTAACGACTGGCCTCGTCCGGCTGCTGGAAACGTCAAAGCTGGAGCTGGTCCCTGCGGCGCACGGGGCTGCTGTCGCCCATCAGGACACAGCATCCGGCGGCTGCGGTGCCACGGCTGGGGATGGGGTGTGCTTTCAACACCGCTCACAAGCACCCACGGAAATCTGACACGTTTATCCTACTCTTCATCTGGCATCACTACGGGAATTAGCTGAGGTTACTTATCAGAGCCCTTGGATCCTCAAACCTCCCCGCTGAGGCGGGGTCAAAAATTGAACTGATTGCACAGAGCAGCAGAGGCAAAGCACAAAAATGACTGAGACAGGGTCACCCACAACGGTCCTCCCAAAGAGTCCTCACCTGGTATCCCATGAAGACAACTTTATAACTAAGAAGCTGCCAAAAAACTTGCAAACTCTAGGGGAGGGGGAAATCCGCCCGTCCCACCACCTCCTCTCCTGAGCTTGCTGCGTTACTTCTTGCTCCTACGCTAGAAAGAGCCACAGCTCGACCCAGAAAGAATGAATTTCTGTCTTACAGCAGGTCTCCTCTCCAGTTATCAGTGACATTGTCCTAGTGTGCCCACGAGAGCCAGGGAGCCAAAATCCGCAGCGGGTGAGGCATCTGGAGCCGGGGCAGGCCACCTCGGGGGCCTCCATAGCAATTTCCTCTCTCTCGCCCTGAGAGACGCAGATCTTGCGATATCAGCACGCTACAGGCTGGATTGGCAAGCCGCTTCTGGTAACCCGCACGGGCAATTCTGCCGGGCTTCCCCAACAGACTTTCAGGACAGTATCAGGCTCTATTTTTAAAGTCAGAAATGGCTTTCTTCTGAACCAGATTTCACGGATGCCTTTCAGCAACTGGCTCTGCCCAGCAGCAGGGGTACCCTCTCCCCGGGCACTGTTTGCTGGAGCAGCTGAAAGTCTCTTGTTACCTTCCGACAAACACGGGCTGTAAAAAACGGGCCCTTTGCACTCTGTAGCTGTGCGGAATGAAGCAAGCCTGCCAGTACGAAAGCACTGCTCCCCCTGGAAGAGGCAACTTCCCTGGATTTGGGGCGCAGCCAGGGAATTAGAGAAAATTGATTGCTTCTAAAGACTTCCTAATTTTGAGAAATCTCAGACCACATCCAGCATATCCAGCAACATCCTCCTAGAGCAGACAGGACACTGGGGATGGAGGAGCCCTGTGCAGGATGGGTTGTTAGTGAGGAGATGAAGATTATTGCCATGGAATAACAACAAGAAGGAGCGAGGGCTCCCTCAGCCCCGCCAGCTGTGTGCTTTGATACCGCAGCACATCTGGAACAGCAGGCAGCAACCCCACTGAGCTCAGAACCAGCAGGTCAGGAGCAGAGCGGAAGCTTTTAATAAATTGCTTACCTGTGGTTTTAGGAGTAAAAGAGTCCAATTAGGGCAACATCATCTTTTCCATACTTTCTATGGATAAATTACTGAAGATCCTGCCCAAAGAGGACTCAACTATTCCTCACCTTTTACCTATTTTAAGCACGGAAGCTGTTTAGCAGGGCTGGACAATTTCTCTTCCTGTGCCATGGTGTTACTTTCTAGTTCCCTTCTAAGTACTTCAGGGGATATTTTACCATTAAACACACTCGGGTTTGCTAAATGACTGTCCTGGGAAGCAACCGCCTCAAACACTGTATCTTAATTTCACAAAAGTCTCGGGAGCCAAATGCACAACCGATCTCTGCAACATCCCCATTAATCCCCCATCTGGCACGCGTTCAACCGGAGCTCGGCCGCGAGCACGGCCCCGCAGAGCCGAGGACCAGCAGCTCCCCGGATGCTCTGCCCTCCGGCACAGCCACGCTGCAGTTACCTAACCTTTCAGGGGTTCTTGCAGCTTTCCTCCTCTTTTCCTGCGGGCAGGAGGAGATCCAGTTCTGCCTCCTCGCTGCAGGCCAGCCTGCTGCCCGCAAGGAGATAATCGGTGCCTTGGGGCTCAGGGAGAGATCCAGCACCGGCAGCGAGCAGACTGCTCTCCCTCTCGCCCTCAGACACTCAGAACTCCAACGAATCGACCAGCACAGCTCCTGCTTCCCCTTGCTTTACGAAGGGTCCAAAGTCAAGCAGGTGCCACCCCAGAGAGGTGCTGCATGGAGCAAGCGCTGAGGCTTCGGGCTGCGTGGCGGGGTCAGTGCCGCGTCCTGCACCGCTGTGCCCCTCCACTTCAGAAGGGACAGGGGACAGACCCCAGCAGAGGCAGGGAACTGCACAGCTGAGTCAAAAAACCAACAGCAGGGACAAGATGCCACTTTGCACCCCCCCTCCCTTTACCTGCGTGGCCTCGAAAAGGTCTCTCAGCCCTGTAACCTGCGGCCATTAGTTCCACAAGAGACCGAAAGAGCCAACAGGGCTCGTGAGACCACGCGTGCTTATGAGGCACTGGGGGGCTCAGGCAGAGACCATCGGAGCCCACGTGAGGTCTCGGTTCACCAGCTGCCCCATCACCGGGCAGCGAGACCCAGCCTGGGCCCGGCGCGGGGACAGCTGCAAGCCCGTCAGCTGCGAGGCTGAGCTCTGCTCTCCGGGTCAGAAGGGTGTCCCCCAGGCTGAGATGTCAGCCCAGACCCGGATCAGGCTTGTTTTCCTTCAAGGGTATCTGCTCAACTACTGGAAACCAGCTTCTGACAGATGTTGCCAAGGGCACTTTGTACAAACCCGTTTTCACAGCCAGGGCAGCTCTCAGCTACGAGGTTTTCACCGAAATGGCAGCGAGGAGACAAAGGGCAAGGCTTGTCTCGACACGCTCCGGATGGCAGCTTTCAGCCACCGCGTGGTTCTGCCTCGATGGCTTTGTGCTGCTCACAGGCTGCACCCACCAAGAGCCCCCAGAGCCCCCTCTGTGCTGGTTAAGAGGAGAAGGATGGAAAAGGGAGTGTGTGGGGGGGGTTAAAACCAGAAATTAAAGGGAATAAAGCAGTTAGGTGATGGGAGAGTGAAAAAACAGCCTCTAGTCCCTCCTGAGCGTGTGTACGAGCCCCAGCTCAGCCTCTGCCAGAGGGTCCTGGTGCACAGGCAGGAGCGGGTCTTGAGGTGGGGGAAGAAAAAGCCCCAACAGTAACCAGCGTGGATCGGAGGGCGGGTAAGGAGAATAAGAACCAGGAGGCTAGGCCTGCAAGAATTCACACCCTGTGCCCTCAGCTCCAAACACAGCTTAGTTGCTAACAATATTAAATTCCAAAAAGACTTGTAATGTAGGAAAATAAAATAAACATCCTGCACACTTACCCAATCCTGGTAAACAGCTTCCCATGGGCATGGAGAAAACTGAGGATGAACCTTTTGTTCAGCTGCATGGGAAAGAAAAAAAAAAAAAAAAAAAGAAAAAAAAAAGAAAAAGAGGAGAAAACAATTAAACTCTCTCCAATTTCCTGTGAATTAAGAATGTCCCCAGTGACAGCAGAACCTGGCCTGGATACTGGGGGTGGCACTGGAGATGGGAACCAAATGGACATGCCCAAACCCTTACGAACATCGCGCACGGGCCCGGCCGCTGCCAAACAGCTGGAGCGCGCGCGGGCAGCGGTGGAGGCACAGCGCCCTCTGCCGGCCCCGCCCCGGTACCGCCCGCTGCCGGGCTGGGGCAGAGCGCAGCCTGAGGGCTCCTGCTGAAGGATTTCGGGTTTAATTTATCCCAAGTGTGTCCCACTGATGGCAAATAAACCCGAGCATGGGGCGGGTGCAGGGGGTTCGGTGCTGCGGGGCTGCGGCAGGGGCTGAGCACAGAATCCCAGAAGGGTTTGGGTTGGAAGGGACCTTAAACCCCTTCCAGTGCCACCCCCTGCCATGGGCAGGGACACTTCCCACTAGCCCAGGTTGCCCAAAGCCTCATCCAGACTGGCCTTGGACCCCTCCAGGGCATCCACAGCTTCTCTGGGCAACCTGCCTCACCCCCCGCACAGGGNCTCAACTCCAGCCTTAAGCCGTTACGAAGGGAGTCGGTGTTCAGATGGACCAGAAAAAGGGCTGAAAGCATGAGCGATGCTGCTACACAGAGCTGAGGAGACACGAGGGGAGCTGGCTGTAGCAGATGCACGGTGGCAGCTTCCTGCCCTGCTTAGGTCTAGTAACACCAAAACCCGCCTTGAATAATTACCGACTCCTGCTCTAAGCCACCCTGGCAGCTCAGCAGAGCTCTGGGCTTTCCCCGTCCTTATCAAAACAGCTTTGCAGGCGGCAGTGGGTGGGTAAGCAGTCACTCTGCCCAGCCCCGGAGGTGGCTGTGTCACGCTAGGAGTGAAGTGGCCTCGCTCTTACCTTCCCCACGGCAAGAGCCTCTCCTCGCACGCCTGCGCAGCCTCAGCATGGTGAGAAAAGCCAGGCTCCGAGCGCAGCGCAGGGAGACGCTGACCAGGAGCGACCCAGGCTGAGCGCCGCTGCTCTGCTCCTGTTCACGCAAGATTTTTCTATCTTGAACCCTGCTAGAGAGGTCAGCGGCACCACTTCCACGTACGGGGGGTCAGATGTACAGAGGGAGGACGAGGTTACCAGGCAGGGTTGCGGCAACGTTGCACATGGTGCAGGATGGGCACCGGCTTGTGCCGCCGGGCAACACCGAGCCCCCTGCCAGGCCAGGCGGCAGGGGACAGTTGTCACAGGCAGTCCTGGCTCTGGAGCTACCTTCCACCCTCGTTTGTTGAACCCCTCACGCCGTGACTTATGTCAGCTGCCCAGCGAGGTGCGATTGCTCGGTTTGGTGTAATTAACCCGGGCTGCGCTCCCGGAGGACCCATGCGGGAGAATGATGCCCTGCTGCAGAGTCGCTCCCGGGCCATGTGCGAGTTTAAACATAAAACCTGTCTCATAAAACAAGCCAGACCAATTAAAGTGGCCCCCGCAGCAAGGGGTGCTTGCTTACTCACTATTTTACTGCTGCCCTAAAGAGCCCTTTCCACTGGAACCTGACTTTATTTGCCACCATTTTATTAACTCTGCAGATGAAACCCAGAAGAGACTGGGGAATACTGGGACAGCACAGCAGAGCCCTTATTCGCTCTGCCAGCAAAGCTGGGATAGAGCTGCTTCTCCATCATCCTCCTCGGGCACCACGGCAGCTCAGAGCTCTGCGCTGTCCCTGCTCTGTGCTCTCTCATGGGGGACACGAAAAAGAGCAGGAGCTCGTGGCCCGACCCATCTCTACTGGAAACTGTCGCGATGCCGAGCGGCAGGTTGCACGTGGGGGAAAGAAGAAATTGGGGCAGAAATTTTTATCCAAAGCCCACATTCTCCCACGGTCCTGGCAGCGCTCACCCTGCAATCCCCGCACCGCTTTCCTGGCAGCGGGGGAGAACCAAAACTCCCCACCTTGCGTGGAAAGTGACGCTTGTGCCCAGCAGGGACGTGCCCAGAGCGTTCCCACAGAGACGCCCGGCTCTGGGAGGGCTCCCCAGGACTTCATCTTCACCCCCATTTTCTCAGAGCAGGTTTCACACTCAGCCTTTGCACTCACAATCCCAAGGAGAAACAAGTCACACTCCACAGGAACCAGTGCTGAACCGGGACAGAGATATGTGCAGGTATATATTATAGATTTTTTTTTTTAAAGGAAGCAGGATACCTGCCTCTAGGACAGAAGCATGTTTCATACCTCCTGCCAACTTAAGCACGAAGGCAGCAAGCCCAGGCAGAGACCCGTGTGCCCCAGCACTGTGGCATCTCAAGCAGGCACCTCTCACACTTTCATCACTTTTTTTTTCCCTCTCACAGCCTCAAGGTTTTGATGAGCTCATCACTTAACTTTGGACCTTTCATCTCCAAGTTCACGCTAAGGCCACGGGCTGCTTTGACTGGGCTTTTCTCCGAATGACTCTTTCTCTAGTGACTCACCTGCCCCTCCGTCTCCGGGAGCCCTCCCTGCTCCTCCCATCCAACCCCGCTTCTCACGGCGAGAAGGAAACAGTGACTTCCACCGAGCAGGGCCGGGAGGAGGAAGTCCCATCACCTGCTGTTCTGCATTCGCACGGCACAGAGGAACACTTCCCCAAAGCCCTGCCAGCGTGCTCGCTCCCCCGGCGGCGCTCGCATGAGACCTGCAAGAACTCCTCGCCTTCATCTCGCTCACTGTGCGGTCCCAGGGTGGCCACCTCCAAAGGTTTCCCGAAAATGGTCCCTGTCCCGATGTCAGGATGCCAGGGGAGGACAGGGCTCCCCGCGCACTAACATCGCCGCCCTTTGCCAGCAGCTTCGCTCTCCGGGACAGGGAACCACATCTGGCTGGTCCCAGTTGGTCATTCGGGAAGAGTTCACCAAGTAAGGCTTACACAACAATAAAACTACGCCAAAAAATTGATTTTGGCCATTCCAGTTGAAAAGCGGGCATCACAGATATGGAAGTTATGAGCATATAGTGAAGGCATTAGTTATAAAAACAAACCAGCTGTCAAGAAGAAGAAGGGGTCCCTGCACACAGTAGTGCCTGAAGCTGAAAACAGCTGTTTCGGCTGTCATGAGTCAGCATGTGCAGACAGACTAAATCCACCTGGGAAGAGGCAACCTCACCAGAGGAAGCAGCCCACTGCTGCTCGGGGAGCATTCACACACCGCGCCGCCAACCAAACTGGATTTGTTACCATGGAAGAAATCAACACTGACTAACAACTTCTCGCCGAGCAGCTAAGCGTAGAGATAGCAACAGTCCTGGAACAGCCAGCTCAAATCACCGAGAGGCCGCGAGGAGTACGTCCTGACAACACGCAGAACAGAGGCCGTCAGACAGCTTCAGGAAAGGTTTGTCATGTCTTGAGCCAGCGAAGAAGAAAGCAAGACCCAACCCCATGAGACTGTGCACTGACCAAAAAGGGTTGAAAAAAAATGTGTATCCCACCCCAGCACAGAAACACAGGAAACATCACCGGGGTGTGCAGGAGGAGTGCCATGAACCTGGGCTGCGAAGCAGAGCTGCCGCGCTCGGACCCAGCCCGGACCCGCTTGGCTCGGTGCGAGGAGCACACAGAGCTTTGGCACCTGAGCATCGGTCCCAGCTGTGAAGGAGGCACCAAATAAGGGAAGGATTCTGGAGCAGCGACTCCTGGGGAAAAAGCATTTCGAGTTAAAAATTGTTACTTCAGGTTTGGAAGTAAATTTCAGGATCTGGTCTTTATCAAGCGAGGCAAACTTTCTTCAACATCAGCAAAGCATCTGTGGAGCAGAAAGCGGTGTCAAAGTCAAAATAGGCTGCAAAAGACAAGTCCATTAATCAAGAGACCAGATGCAAAAAGTGCCTGTAACAAATGTGCCGTCTCCACCGGAGTGGAAGGGACTGGAGCACAGCAGGACGTTCTCCTGAGTCTAGGGGTCTCCTCGGTGACAAGGGGTTGGGATACAGACCACAGAACCACACAGCTCTGCTCCAAAACACGTACCACACTCATCCCAAATATTTTCAGGGTTTCTTGGGCAGCCAGGCTTTTCCAGGCACGGCTTTCTCGCTGAGAACTGTGTGAAATAACATCCAGGCACCCAAACCGTGCCATACCCTCCCTCCCAGCTCAAGGGCTACATACACCCCGTTATATTAAGATTATTCCTCTCTTCCACCCGCAGCTTTACACCACCCAGCCCAAGGGCAGCAGCCAGTTCACTCTCTCTCTATAAATACGAGCCGGAGCCTTTATCCCACAGCATCCCAAAGCCGCAAGGCACAGCTCCGGCTGGTGTTTCCCACAGCAGTTATCTTGCTGAAATAACACCGAGCACTGATACAGAGCTCCCCAAGGCACCGCAGAGGGCTCGATCCCGGGAGGAAGTTTTTATCGTTACAGGTGCAATCGCAACACAGCGCTGGTGGGAAGTGTTTTGTGCAAATGGCTACCAGGCGAGACAAAAGGGCTATTAAGATTGTCTGGCATTCTTGCAGTGTTTACAAGGTACCCACAGAGCTGTGGGCAAATTCCAGCAGGGCTAATTACCATAATCACTCCTCTTCACACACCACCTGCAGCCACAAATGGATACTGAGCTCGCCTCGGCTCCTCGCCACGTGTACTAGCACGGGTTTCTGTTCAGCATCGCAATGTCCTGCCCTGAACCGGATTAATTTCTGCAGCATTAGAAGCAATTACAGCAAGAATCCTGGCACTTCACATCAGACGCTGCACAAACGTAAAATCCAATTTGCTGTGACGCGGAAGAAAGAGAGAACCCTGATGTACCGGGGACTCGAGACGTACAGAACTCATTTCCAGGTAAAGAGATCTTGAAACACCCCTGCAGCTTCCTGATCTTCTGGACTGCAGCAGCTACAGCTCCAGGACGCATTTTACAGCTCTAAGAATTGCAAGTGCACAACCCAGCAAGAGAAAAAGAGGCATTTAGGAAGCCTCCCAGCAAAACCAAGGAGCTTTTGATTTTTTTTTTCCCTTCCATCACTGCAGGGAGCAGGTGAAAAGAAGCAAGAAGACTGTGCACTTCTGTAACACAAAAATCAAGCAGCAGTGACTCCAATGGCTCCAAAACAAATATCTGACCTATAAATACATTTAATATTATTTCATAACAAATTTACTAGAAGAACTTTCAAATTTAAGGAAAAGAGGTCAAATAGAATATTTATATGCATGTTATTTCCTTTTCAACCAAACTTAGAGACAAGTTAGTTTTCTATGAATTAGTAAGAGACAACAATCTTGAAAAAATATTACTATTAAATAGATTAAAAACTGATTAGGTAACCTCTTAAAAAGCAGCAGCCCTCAGGGACTGTTACTGAACTGGATGGAAAGAAGTTGGTAGAGACTCACTAGCAACATTTTTCATCAAGGAAAAATGTTTTTTTCATCAAGAAAAGCAAATCCTGCTGTCAAACTGCCTGGGACACAAGGCGAATAAGTAACGACGGCTACAGAGCATTCACACAAGATTATTATAACTGCTTCAAAATCTGGGGTTTTCCAGCATCAAATGTCATGTTATGCATCTGGGATCATGTAAAATTAGGTCTCCAGGAGACCGTGCCCGAGGCAGCTTCTCCAGCAAGGCTCTAGGGACTGGAGCGGCTCAGTTCCCAGCGCAAGGTCCGGTAAAAAGGGTTAACGCGTCCCTCGGATGTACAACCAGGGAGCAGGCACTGGGCAGCACATTTACATCTATATACGGCACCGGCAAGGCTGACACTGAAATACTGCATCCAGTTGTAGTGCCCTTATTTTTAAAAGGATGCTGAAAAATTGGAAAGGGTCCAAAAAACAGCCATAAAAGTGATTCAAAGGCTAGAAATGATGTCTTGCAGTGAAAAACTTAAACAGCTCAATCTGTTTAGTGTATCAAAAGAGACTGCGAGGCGATTTTGATTGCAGGGTGCAAAGTGCCTCCGTGGTACTTAAGGGCTCTTTACGCTCGCAGAATAGCAAAGCTCGAGAACAAACTGGAAACATTTGCTCTGGAAATAAGGTATAAGTGTTTCAGAACCAGGGCAATTATCACTGGAATGAACTCCCCAGGAAAAGGGTGGATTCTCAAGACTGGATGTCTTTCTGGAAGTTTTACTTTAGCCAAAAAACAAGTTATTTGGCTTCATACAGGAGTAGCGGGGTGAAATTTAAGGACCTGTGATATACAGGAGATCAGACTAGATGATCTAATGGTCCCTGCTGGCCATAAACTCCATGAATCTATGCAAACATGCCAGAGAGTCCTCAGCTGAGATATCAAGTTAACTTTCAACACAAAACTTTTCACAAATTGGCTCTGGTGCTGCAGGTCATGCAGGAGACAAGCTCAGCTCTTCGGGGCTGCATCTGGTTAAGCACGGAAAGGGAGATGGCCCAGGCAGAGCCGTTCATGTCCTGCAGGTACAGCAGAGGCCACGGGCAAAAAGCAGCTTAAACTCCAACCCGTCCTGTTTGCATCCCCTTCCTGCGATAGAAAACCGACACCAAGAAACGTGTGATGAGTTCTGGTCGTACGACATCTCCTGCTAACGTAGCTCAGGGCGTTCTTCACTGCTCCGGAGCAGATGATTTGTGGGGTTAAAGCACAAAGGAGGGAGATAATATGAGAAATAAAGATGAAGACTGAAGAGATCTAACCCTGAAAGGCTTAGGATGGAGTTAGGGCAACAGAGAAGACATGAGGACAGAGCCTTCCAGAAGCCTTCCGTTATCACGCACAGTCCTGACGCTGTTGCTCTCCCAGCCACAGCTCACCGGCGGGGACAACGGCGGCTGCTCCCGGGGACAACGGCGGCTGCTCCCACTGCCTGGAGGTGGCTGTCCACCCTGCTGCAATCCCAGGGCAGTTCTGGAGCCCTCCCCTCCACCTGGGCACCCTAACACCGGGCACGAAGGCACCTCCCTCTCCACTTTGAGTCGTGCAGGGACTGGGGAGGAAGAGTAGAGCCAAGGACAGAGGAAATTACACAGATTCCAGCAGGTTCCACTCCCTGATCCTCCGGAAGGAAGTTTCTTTCCTAATACCCACCTCCACAGTGGATACGGAGCCCGTCTGGAAATGGCTCATTCAATACTGAAGAGAAATAAACATTCCCCGTGGCACAATTAAGAGGTTTGGCTGTGGAATATGAGGTGCCCATCCCAAAAAGCGTACAACAGAGCAGAATAAGCTGGCCTGGGCCAACTTCAAACAAAGATCAAGGTTAGACTAACAAAAAAAAAAAGAAAAAGCTCAAGAGAAATCACTGTATGCAGCCTTCCCCCTGCTCTGGGAAGGTTCCCAGCCCTGCTACAAGGCTTTTTTCCTCCTTTCCCAGTCCTGCCAACGCTGACAGTGCTTGTCTAAAGTGCAAGCTCTCCCTCCCACCACCGCTCCGCAGAGCCCGCATCATCAAACCCGCCGTGGCGAGGAAGGACCGACGCGCAGCAGCGGGAGGGGGTTTGGTTACACACAAATCCCCCATTGATCAGCACCAGCAGGAGAGGAAATGAGGAAAGAGTGACTGACAGGGAACGGCGGTTTCTGGATGATTGTACTTGGGGTTAGGGTATGAGAGGCTTGTTGGAACGGGGGGTCTCGCCCCCCCTCACCGCAGCCTCTCCGAGCACTGGGTTACAGCAGAGCCCCTCGCACAGGCATGTCACTGATGTCCTCGCAGCAATCCCACCTCTGATCCACCACGATACTTCTACACACATTAGCACCAGATGCCTGTTACCGGAAAGAGAACATGTCAGTGTCTCTCCCATTCAAGTCACATTAGTGCCTGCCTTGTTCTTCACAGTTAAATAAAACCACCAACACGGTCTAAAAAGAAAAGGAAAAAAAAAATTTAAAAAAAAGAGAGATCAACACCAACTTCTGGAAACTCTTACCGATAGCTTAGCCTTCACTTTCTGGGTAGTGACAAAAGGTCAAGCTGCGCTGGAAAGCAACATGTGGGTTCTACACACCATGTGTGCACAGGCTAAATCGGTAACCAGGCACTGCGAGCTCCGCCGAGCTCCGGGAGCTTTAGCAGAGCAGCGCGGAGCATCCACCGAAGATCACGAGCCCGGACAAGGTGCAAGAGCATTTCTGGTTGGATTGCTAATGCAGGAACTGCAGCTGAGAAGGTTTTCACCGACATTTTAAAGTAAATAGCAGAGTTTATTAAAAAA
>VZTO01014104.1:9165-22408 GCA_013400615.1 Syrrhaptes paradoxus
ACAACTCTCTGGCTTCTTTTCTCCAGCCAGTTCACAATCCATCTCACCACCCGATCATCCAGATCGCACTTCCTCAGTTTAGCCGCAAGGATACTGTGGGAGACGGTGTCAAATGCTTTTCTGAAATCAAGATAGACCACATCTACTGCTTTGCCATCATCTATCCACCTGGAAATGTCGTCATAAAAGGCTATCAGGTTTGTCAAGCATGACTTCCCCTTGGTGAAGCCATGTTGACTGTCTCTAATGACCTTAAATACATTTCGTTAGAACTGGCTGCAGTGTAACTATTTGCTTTCATGACCAAGTTAGAGCAGCTTAGGTTATAATTTTTAAAGGAAGCCCTAAGTCCATCCACCTTTCAAGGCTTGCTTCATTACAGATAGGCCCTAGCAGCTTCCAGCTGTCCTAGCTTGTCTACAGAGTAGTGGCATCATATAGGTATAGTGGTGTCCTGTAGAGAGGATCTGTAGAGAGCATGGGTTTGGTTTTTGTATGAGCTTCCTGCAAGGAACAAGACAGGGCATCCGAATCTGAAGGTAAGGTTCAGTGTTGCCAGCAGCAGGGAGCTACAACCTCCACATGAGGAGATCCTGAAGCTGCTAAATACAGGAAACTGAACTGAGAAAGGAAAAGGAGGGAATTTTAGAAGAAAGATCCTCTAACCCCACTTCATTTCATATTCCTTTCCCTTCTACTTCCAGATGTTGGAGGAAGTAGGGACTCGATGTAGCTGGTTTGCGTCAGTTAAGCAGTTTTGCGGTAAACTGAATTTTCTGTTACGTTGTGTATTCAGGTCTGTTTTTATCTTAGCCTCTTTGTAAGGCTATATGTTTCATAATGGACTGGAACCCCCCTTCCATCATAAAGGAGGGTGTACAGGGTGTACATATAACAGATGTAGGCTCATCAAGAACTTACTCTAAGAGACAAATGGGAAACTTAGGCTTCTGTAAGGCAGCATGCATTTAAAAAAGCAGCTTTGAGTTGAACTGACTTGAATTGAGTGCTTTTTTTTCACAGATAAAAGAGAGGCAGCTATTGAAAAATACTTCATCCTTACAAATGTGTAAAGAGACAGTGTTTGATTGTTTTATTTTTGTTAGAATAAATTGGTACTGGATTAGTAAACTGGAACTGGAACTTGATTACCGTATAGGATCTAATCACATTTTTGATATCGATGGGTAATTTAGAAATAGAATTTGGCATTGCTTAGACAGACTCTGCTCATCTATTTTAGAACTGTCCCAGTGAATCCATTAAATACATATGTAGGTTCTTACACTGACAAGAAGGATTTTTTTCATAGAGAGTCCCTGATCTGTAGCTTTACACTTTGTAGGTTTGATGACTTATTTTTCAAAGTGTTAATTAGCAGTTAGTTCTGTATTATTTATGATAATACTAGCAGGGTCTCAGTTTGCTGTTTGTAAAATGTGTGTGTTTGGTAGCAAGTTCTCAGACCAGAACCTCTAAAATAGCCAGGTAGAACGGTTTCCTAGTTTTGGCTGTGTCTGCGCTGCTACTCGCAAGGACAGTTAGGGATTCAGTGTTCATTATATGCCATTAGTTGATTAGCACAGTTATCGCTTCTGTTGACAGACAGTGAGAATTCCTTGTATAAGTCTACCTGACATAAGATTTTCCCAGACATTTGCCTGAATAAATGTGATTCAGTTTTTCATAAAAATGAATAATAATTTTGGACTGCAGTTCGGTTTTGAGCAGCCATGTTGATGTATGCTTTCCTACCTTTAGGCCGGCTATAGTAAAAGAACAGAGGAGGTTTTTGGCATCTGCTCATTTTTAGCGTTTTTATGAAGTCTCCTTCTTCCAGCAAGAATCTGAGCAACAGTATAACCAATGACTAATGCAAGAGGACAGTTACTGGTTTCATCAGCTGTTAGTTGAAGCCAGATGGTCTAGACACTAGAGAGCTGCTAAGTGATGTACTAGTAATTCAGGTGCAGACAAAACTGCTTTTATGGTATAACCTTCATGTAGGGAAATTATATGTGTTTTACAATTAATCAACACATTCATTTGTGTGTGGCTGAGTGCCTTTTCTGGGGTAAAGATTAATGTATCAAGTTTTTCACTCTCAGTAATAAACTAATCTTAAAATATTACTCTTTTATAGCGTGTGTAGTATTTTTAAATCTGCCTGCTTCTTAGTGTCAGAATATGAGAGGGAGTTGAGTCTTTGTAGGTAAGTAAGAAATAAAAATATGAACAAATGTTAGTCGGGTTAGACATCTTGAGTTACCTGCTGCTTTTGAAGACAGGAAGAGAGTGTAGTGTGGTTTAAATGGTTTGGTATTCTTTCTACTTGATAATAAAGTCCTCAATATTTACTCAGGATAATAAGGAACCATATTGCCTTGAAGTTTATTAATTGCAAAATAGTAACTGCTGGACGGAACAGAGAACCAGTAGTTAAAGGCAGAATTCTCATTCACATAAGCAGTACTGGAGGAAATTTTTAATTTACTCTGTTAGTCGAAAATGTGACTTAGCAACAAACCCAACTGCATCCCAACTATTTTTGTATCCTCTAAGGGGAGGTTTTCAATGTCAACATTTAAGTTATGCTCATGCCCTTGTGCCTCAATGCAGATTTTTAATGCAATTGTGAAGAATTCTGTCTAGGCCAGTGTTGTTTTATTCTATTTGTGTTTTCCACGTGCATTTAACTGTTGAGGGGTATACATGATCATATAGCTGGTGTGTGGGTTAGGATAAAACAGGATAAAGAGCTCTTGTAACAGCCAAGACCAAAGGGGAGCCTGAGCCCTTCAGGGAGGCTCAAAGAAAAGCATTTCCTCTGCATTTAATACAGAAATTGAAACTTTTTTTTTTTCAGATGGCCATTGCTGATCACCCCGACTCCTCCTACCTTGTTTAAGCTTTCCATGGAGCAGACCATTTTTATTTCCAGTAAGTTTCCTATCACCTCCTCCTTTAAAAATGGGAAAAAATAATCCTCTTTACATCATAAGGCAGAGTACATCCTAACCTCTCCCTTGGTGGAGAGCTGGCTACTAATCTTGTGTTGTCCTGTACTTGTTGGTTACTTATCAATCTTCTCCTTCCTTTCCAGCCTGAACGTATAGGGCAGCCACATTACTGATGGCTTGGAGGCTTAGTCTGCTGATGAGCGTGTCTTTGGGGAAGATGGTGTGATTGCTGAGCATGGGAAAGGCTCCGATTGTGTCTGTGGGAGTTATGAGAAGGAAAATTAGTGAACAGGAAAGCTAAGGACCTTAATGTAACTTGAATGTGTTGCATAGTTTCTCTGTGTAAACGCCTGGCCATCTTTTCTGCGTAGTGAATGCATAATTGTGAGTTTGGCATTTGAATCATTTTGCCCCTAAGGAGGCCCTAAAGGTTAAAAGCTTGAGGAGGATGGAAAATGTTTTTATTCTTTCTGTTCTATTACTTAATGGTGTTTAAAGGGATACCACCCCACCAATATTAAATATCACAAAAACAAAATTTAGTATGCTCTTGAGTTTGTGATTTTTTCTCACATATTGGGAAGATATAAATAAGAAGGAAAAAAAAAAAAACAACAAGTTCAGTGCTGTCAACATTAAGTGTATTTTGCTTTAGGGATAAATTTTTGCACCGTGAAAGAAGAGTTTAATCAGGTGCATAAGCTACTTATGTTTATGCTAAAAAAGGAAAGTCCCACCAAGATGTCTGAAAAAAGAAAGGAATTAAACACATTTCATGCCTTCTCTGTTCATCAATGTGATTCCTGAAATACAAGGTGGCCCAGTTTCATGTTGACTTTAGGAAGGAGAGTGTGTGTAAATTCAGCATATTTTCTCATACTTGAATTTATTGTTGACTCATTGATAAAAATGGAAAGAGAGAGAAATTGCTTGGTTGGCTGCAGACTGTTCTGATTGCTGTCTAAAACACAGCCATAACAATTATGTACATTGATCATCCTGGGGATTTTAGTCTAGGGACAGCAAGATCAAGTCTCAAGCTTGTATCAGGGAAAAAGTCTAGCATGAAAACTGGTTTTGATGAGTATACTTTCTTTTAAAACGCTGTATTCAGTTATGAAGTGTATTTCCTAGACTGAAGGCTGGTAGAGATAAAATTCCCATTTCATAAACACTTGTGGAAGTGAAAATTCCAAAATTGACTTGTGCCAATGTAAATATCAAAGTTGTTGAAACCTCTAGTTAAGAGAACAGCTGTGAATAGAGTTGTTACAGTCCTGAGAGAAAGACAAAGATGCATCATCCCGTAGAAACTTGTACCTGTTAGCTGACTTTTCTTTGAGATTCATCATAGATCTAGGAGCTGAATCAGTCCTTGCTGATCACCACACAAGTTTTTGTGTTACTAGGCAGAATGAAAGCTTTCACTCCTGTCCTGCTAGCCTCAGTAGCAAGGAGGTAGGCCTGATGAGAGGCGTTCAGCTGTGATGATGGTAAAAGGATTTCCTCTGACTAAAAATTCAGTGTGGGTGCGACTGTGCAGCTAGCCTCAGACATGGAAACAATTGAAATGCTCTGGAAGAACCCAATTACTCTGAGTCTTGTCTGCATCACTCTTAGTCTATTCTGAGATGTTCCACTCTCTCACTACAATCCTGTTAGCCAGCTCTTGGGCTGCAGCCCAAACCCATCTAAGTGAGGTGGTTCTGCACGGCTGAAATAGGGCTACATGCTGCCAGGCTGACAACAGTTTCAGGATTCATTTGAATTTTATTGCCTATTCAACCTTGAACTTGCAGCAACCTTGGACTTTGTAACTTGGTGATCTACGCTTTAAAATAACCATGGCATCTTGTAGCACCTCCTTTAGCTGAATCGATCACACTGTCATTAAGAGCTGGAAATTATTTTATTTTACAACATCCATAATTCCTTTTGTTCTGCTAAAGATGAATCTATGATGAAGCCAGCACAAGAAGCCCAAGTTTACTAAAAAAGCCCTACAT
This sequence comes from Syrrhaptes paradoxus, assembly GCA_013400615.1. Classification (NCBI taxonomy): domain Eukaryota; kingdom Metazoa; phylum Chordata; class Aves; order Pterocliformes; family Pteroclidae; genus Syrrhaptes; species Syrrhaptes paradoxus. The sequence continues at coordinate 14,132 of VZTO01014104.1, forward strand.
GTGATAGCTAGACACAGGAACTCCTCCAAAGTGTTTGAGGTCAGTTTAAATCTTAGTATAATGTGCTTGCAAGGACATGCAGAAACATGTTCTGTTATTTTTTTTTCTTTTTTCTCTAGAAGTGTAAAGGCACCAGATTTCTCTAAAGTTAAGTCTCACAGGGTATGAACTGCAATTGAACTCTCAGCGGGATGGTTACTAAGGCAGTCACACTGGACAGATACTGACAGAGGAACTGGTGGAAACTCCTGGGGGTGTTTAACCACAGTGTGGGCTGCAGGGCACTGCTATTGAAAGCTTAACAGTGGCTTATGCTGTAGTTAGGTTTTGGTTTGATTTCTTCCCCTCCCCGCTCCCACACCCCCCCCCAGTTTATATCTGACTCTCGAGCTTTTATCTTGAGCAAGTCTTCCCTGCTCCTGACCTGGGTGCCTACAGTAGTCCCTATACCTGACTTATTTCCTGCTTCTGCTCTGGTATTAATGTTTATTCCACATTTCTACTCTGACTCCTCTGCTGGGTCCTGTGCCTTCCTTGATCCTTGTTGTTACTTCTTCCCAGCTCCTGCCTATTTTCTTGCTTTCTGTTCCTATTCTTTTGGATCTCATCATTATGGGCAACATAGCTGCCATGCCCCAAGCTTAAATACCAAGGAAATAACCTTTGGGTAGAACAAGTGCGTATCCCTATCTGTTTGATGACTCACCAGAACAGGGAATGGTGGATGTGTAAGATGATAACTGTATGATGTCACTGGTAACCTATTTTATTTAAACCCAGTCTTACACCTCTTACATTCCAGGGAGCTTTAAAAATGTCAGCAGTGCTGAAGGGAACATCGTATAGTGGGATCTGAGGCAGCTGTAGTTGTAAATGCAGGCAGCTCTGTTTCTGCATGTTTATCTCCTCCTGATATTTCTGTCAAATCTGGAGAATGACAACATGCTCTAAGAAGTGAATGGTAGTTCACAGACAAAAAAAAAATCCATATCTGAATAGTCCATTCAGTGGCAATGAGTATGGGCTTTGAATCTAGTAAAGAACCCTGTAAAAAGCCAAATGGTCTGCTTGGACTCCCATTCCGCCAGCGCTTATGTCAGTGTATGAGTGGAAGAAGGGCAAGTGCACTGCTGCAGGTAGGCTTGAGGACAGCAGTACTGCAGACCTCTTGAGGAGTTGTACATCTTTGTAACAGCAAATACCAGAGGCTGTGTAGGCTATTAAGACCTCACAAGCTACAAATCATGTTTTGTACTGAACACTTTCCAAAAGCATATGTAAAATATGGAGGCACAAATTAGTTACCTTAAAACCTGCGGAGAGCTGTGCCTGCATGTACACTTGCTCAATGAGCTTGTGCACAGCCTGAGAGCTGAGGGAGGGAACAACCTCCAGTGCTCTGGCCTCTCTCAGATGGTTTCCTGAAGTTGTTTCAGCATGGGAGTCTTTGTCCAGCATCCATCCCAAATAGCTGAGAAGTACAGGGAGCCTAGATAAAGTGCACCTAGAGAACCAAAATAAAAAGATAGCTATGGGCAGTACGGAACAAACCATATTTTTTTTTTTAAAAAAGTACTGTCTTACTCTCTCACCCATGTATACATGTAAAGAAAATGGCTAAGTGCAGGGAGCACTGTGGGATGAGTGTAGTCTATAATCAGATAAGCAGCTGACCATCTTTATTTCTTCTGAGAATTCAGGCACTTTCACCTGGCACAGGTATAACTCATGCTTGTGAGGTAGCCAAAGCAGTGCCACCAATGTTGCTATGACAGTGTTACAGATAAAGCTGCTGTATTCACACATATTAATGGAGGGACAGGGCTCAGACAAACATTGGGCAGCTCAGAAAGTTACGAAAAAGCTATTATTTTTTCCCTAGCTTCTTTCATGTCCTTACAGAGTAGGAGGTAGTTTTACTACATATCCCAGATGAAACTTCTTAAAATATCAGTGTAACAAGACAAATGCTACTGTAACAGACTTTGGTGTTACAGGTTTGAAAACTGGATTCAGTGGTTCATGATTCTGTATAATCCAGTTTATTGCAGACACTGACCATTGGTATTTTGAAGCATGAACTTAGAAATCACTTGAATCAGATGGTTAGTTCACACAGTCCTTTATTCAATTTTTCAGACAACAGGAATTGGGATTGTTGTTTTTGTTAGAACTGCCGAAGTAAAGTTGTTAAAACCAGCTTAATAGGACTCATCTTCAGAATGCTTTCTCTTACCCCCTTTCTCAAGGGGATTATCTGGTCTGTGGCTTTAATGAGATGATCATGATTGTTCAGAGTGCTTTGTTGGGATGATATTAGGCCTAAATGGCCTCTCAGTTCCAATTATAGATATTAATAAGGCAGTTTAAGGTCAGAAAGTGCTCCAGGCGAGTGCTTTGTCTATCTTACACAATAGAAACCAAAAAATTGCTCTGCCAGTTGCAATGAGAGGTGTTAAGACAGTGGCTAAAGGTCACAGGAAATGCTTTCATAGAACGAATTGAGTTGGAAAGACAAACAGCTATAAATAATGCTTAGTAGTGTTTAGATCCATTTAGTTTAAGGGATACAACGGCTTAAGTGGGACATTTTGAATCATCTAAGTCCTCTTAAATAAACCATCTTTACTCAGATTTAAAGGGAGCATGTTGGCTTGCTGTGAATTAGAACGTTAATGCATCTGGAGGTCCCTCCGTTCCCTTCTCCAGACAGTTCCATCTCTAATTGCATGAGTGAACCCTTCTGTTACTGCATGCTCAAAAGGACAGTAGGCAGCTTTGTAACCTAACTTGGTGTTTAACCTTTGAAAAGTGAGTATAAAGTAGGAAACAGATCACAGAGCTGTTTTCCCTTTATGTTTCAATGTATGTTCATATTCTAAGTGCACAGCCCATTTCTGTACAATTGCACTGAGGCTGGGTTGGTGAATGGGTGCTGTCCTCATGCAGGGCTCACTAGCTGAAATCACACTGACCTTTTTCAGGGGGAAAAAACCTCAGACCACACATGCTTCTGCTCATAGTGATTGATAGGTATGGTGATATCTTTAATACACACATCTGCCTCAGCCTGGTTTGGAGTTGCTATTCTGTGAAGTCTCTTGGGACTACAGTCTGTCACTGTCTTCACACCATGAAGAAATTTGTCTGCCAGACACAAATTTTGTTTTACTGTGGTCTCTCTCTTGCAGGTACACAGGAGAAGTAGTAAGAATATAATTCTCATTGACCAAGCACTGGGTATCCCGTATTTGGACTTTCCTGCTTACAGTGCATATAGTTAAAATGTGTATTTCCTGTTTCTACTTATTAAGCCAATATGCACTTGTCCTATTTTAAAACCTATACCAATTTTAGAAGTTAGAGGACAGTGCTGACTGCTCTGAGAGTATTGTGATATGGGGCCTGGAGGCAGCAGTGCCATCATCCATGGATATCATGCAGTTGAAATAGAAGTGACAGAATCTCCTTGTCTGAGTTAGCAAAATGCTGATTAAACAATTCCAATTCCTTTATCCCCCTTGCAGCTTCCCATTTCATGACAAGTTAATTCTGACTGTGGAGAGGACCTGTTCTCAAGTGCAAAGAATAATTTTGTTAATATCCAGCCTTCAATGCAACTTGTAGCTTTCAGAAGGCAATGTAGTACTTCTGCTGTGGGTGACACTGGAATCAACGTCTTACTGCTGCAAGGCAGTTAAGCACAAATTGAAAGGCTTCATAAACTTTGGACACTGATTTAGTAACTTGAGTTTCTACTCAGACTGCCAAATAGAGGAGGCAGGAACAGCCCCAAAATGCCCTTAAGACTTATTTTACATCTCTACAAACTCTGTATTTTCTGAACCAGTCCAATTTTATGATTCTATGATTCTAAGGAAAATAATGGGATCCTATTAGAAGGTTTTGCTGGAATGGACCGTGTGGTAGTTAGGGTCGGCGGCCGGAAGATGTCGCGCTGTACGGAAAGATAGGACTCTCTGGGTAGCCAGTAGTGTTTAGTCTGTGATGTAAGCAGACGGAAGTGACGTTGTAAACTCAAGCTACATAAGGCCTGTGTAGTCATCAATAAACGCCATTTGCCGTCCACCACATTGGTGTCTGTGAGCAGATGGACCGAGCGGCCTGGGATTGGTCACCGTGCCTTTCCTGAACCAGGTTGCCACGCCAACGAAGGCAACAGGACCGATTGCTAGTGTTTGGCAGAGCCTCATGGTAGATGGTGTTGATCAGTAGGAACTCATTCACTGAATGGAACAGGGCTCTGTCAGCTTTCCTGATTGATAATTTCTAAATAACATGCACATCAATTTTCACTTAGAATGAAGTGACACAAAATTCATTCAAAGAGCATTGCAATCTGGAAGACTTTGTGTGTTTTAAATGCTTTTTGGTAGATATGCCTGGAGGTAGTATTTGGTAAGTTACAAATATGCTGGTAAGGAAGAACATTAATGACTTTTAAATTCTTTGAAGTGTATTCTGTGTGCCAGTTTCTTGAGCACATTGTTCAACACCTAGATTAGGAAAATTGCTGTCAATATTGGATTTTCCCTAACATACGTGAGCTCCAAACTCCCTTTCATTCCTGCAAAGGCAGCTCCTTGCCTGACCTGTAAAGTTAAGGCAGCAAGTGGAAGTATTCTCTCCAGCTTTTCTCTCTTCAACTTTTTAAACACAAAAACCTTGATTTTCCTCCTATTTGTATCTTCTTTCTCCTTTTTGCTCATCAGCAGGTGGTTTCCTCTTGGTAACAATATAAAATTGATGAAGTATGGCCCACCCTTGCTGGCTAGAATGGCAATTATAGAGCAGAAAATTCCAAATGTCTATTAGGTATAAGACTGCCCTGATAATGACTCCAATTTCCTAGAGTAATTCTTCTTCCAGAAGGCTTGGAAAAAAGGCAAATTAACTGCTGTATGTCAAGTGTTATTTTATGATCTCATGCTTCAGGTCTTATTACTTCTGTGAATCTGTCACAACAGCTGGAGGCAAGTGTGTGCCACCCAAAATGAGACCTGTGGGTTGACCCGTTGCAGTGGTATTATTGCCACTTCAGAGTCTCAGTTCTGCTTCTGTCCTGTCCGTTCACCACCAGCAGCATTATGTGGATTAGACTGTGGATCCAGGTGGTTAGTCATTAATTTTTCCTGACTCAGCCAACAGGGGCTGCTGCATTCTTTGTCTTCCCTGAGGGACAGCTTTGTATTGGGTCATGGGTGTGCTCTGCCACATTCCCCACCCACCTCTGTGCAGCTCTGCATATTTTTCCAGTGAGATTCTTAAACAGTGATGAGACTAATTCTCTATGCACGTACACTTCTCTGTTCAGTTGGTGAGATGCCTATTTGGCTCTAGAAGTTTTGTCTGCAATTTAAAAATAAAGATTCTGCAGAAATCCTGCTGGAGGAAGAGATGGTACAGAATGCAGTGCTTGTTTATGTGCAGGATAAAGAAATCACACCTTTGTCTGTAATAAAAGCACCCTGATTCAACGAGTTCTGAATAGGTGATACATAATAATAAATCTTACATGGTGGAAAAGTAGATTTTTATGGAAGCTAAACACTGGAAGAGAGGGCAGGAGTGTAACACAATTTATATAAAGCTGCAGCTCTTTCAGGGTTTGACTATACTCCTCTGTATTTGTTTAGGTCCCCCAAAATATGATGCCTATTAATCACAAATATGGGCTTCAAGCCAACATTTCCCTATAAAACCTGCTTTCTTCCATAACTGCAAACTTGAAGTCACTACACAGTGATAGTATTTCACTGTGTCAATACAATAAACATAACCAAACAGTGGGATGAATCATGCAAGGTACTAGTCTTCTCGCCTTCAGTTTGCACAGCATGGTGGTACTTTACCTAAATCCCTTGATTGCAGTACTTGCCTACTTACACTTACGCATTGCCTCCAGATTCTGCTGGGCTGGAATGTTCATGACATGATCCAGAAACAGTGAACCAGTTGTTAAAATGTCAGAGGAAGATTTTTAAGGCAGTATATGTATCATTTTTTCTAGACTGTATTCGCTAACCTCATACTGATCAAGGAGAAAGACAGGAAAGTAAAGAAGGAAAGAATGGGCAGTTGTTCATACAATTTTGTACAATTATAATCAATTTCTAATAAGAATTACTACCATAAATGGAATCTGTTGAAGAAGCCAATAGGTTTTTTTTCTTTTTTTGGTCCAAAAGAGTTCTTCCCTTAAATAGTTTTTTAAAAGACACTCCTATTGTAATAGGTTTTTAAATCTGTTGCTTTCTTTTGCTGTGAAATATGTTTTTATTGTACATCTGGATGCGATAGACATAATCTCTTTCACTCATTTGTTTGTAGTTGATTGTGGGATCTTTATTTTGCTAAAGAAGCTAAGACCTGCGCTTTCTAAAAGATGGTTTAGACAGGCAGTTATAAAGATTTGTCTGTACTACTGAAGAAAAGAAAGTCAAAGAGCTCTTGCTACCTTCAGCACTGCGTGCTCAGACTTACTGACGTTCACACAGCTAACATCTGACTCCATCTACAGTAGATTAGTTTATTCACTCCACACTGAATTAGGGCAACCATCTACAAGGCAGAACTGTGACAGTGTGTGTGTGTGTCGGAGGACAGTGAGAAGCCCAAACTGGTGTATGTGCTTGTCCTTATTACCTGTTGGTAGTGGTGAGTACCTATTGTTCTGGAGGGAACCAGCTGGGGTGGTTGAAAACACAGCAGGTAAGTAATTTAGTTAATCAGGAAGACAATTACTGAGTCTGTTCTATTTCTTTATCAGTTCAGATGTACCCTGTGAAACACAGAATGTAGACAGCCTGTGGTAAAAGCAGAGATTATGGGAGATAAGAATTAAAATCCACTGAGTTATTGCCAACTCAAATTTCACAAGAAATGGAAAGATTATACTTTTCTTAAGGACTCAGAACTTTGCAGAGTTTGTTGCAGCCAGAAAGCCACTAAAACATTGATGACTGAGAACGAGGCTAAGGACAGCAAGAAGTATGGGGATAATGCAGTTGGCAGGAAGGAGATGAAGACACACTTCATTCCCCCCTCTCCTCACCTTCCCCTCCCCCACCCCATCTCATTTTATCTTGCTTGAACTTTTTTTTCAATTGGAAAAGAATAATTGTTTCTAATTATGGATTAATAAAACCTAATTTGCAAGATGTAAAGCTATGGTGTGTTGACCCTAGCCAGCAGCTAAGCACCCACACAGCCACTCCCTCACTGTCCCCCACCCAGAGGGGTGGGGAATAGACTAGGAAGAGCAAAAGTGAGAAAACTCATGGGTCAAGGTAAAGAGAGTTTAATAACTGAAGGAAAATGGAAAAAAGCCACAAGTGGTGCAAAGGCAATCACTCACCAGCTCACACAAGCAGACTGGTGCCCAGCCAAACACCAAGCAACAGCCACCTTGGAAGGCAAACCCTCCACACCCCTTTTTTTTGGGGTTTTTTTTTTTTTTCTTTTTTGTCGCTGAGGATGATGTTACCTGGTACATCTCTCTGGTCAGTTTGGGTCAGCTGTCCCAGCTCTGTCCCTTCCCCATTTCTTGCCCACCCTCAGCCTATTTGCTGCAGCAGTGACAGAGTGACAAGAAGAAAGCCCTGATGCTGGTGCAAGCACTGCTCAGCAATAGCCAGAGCACGGGTGTGTTATCAATATCAACACTGGAGTGTTTCCAACACTGCTTTAGTCACATTTCCAGAACACAGCACCATATGGGTTGCTGGGAAGAAAGTTAGTTCCATCTCAGACACACCAAATACTAAAGCAATTTTAGTATTTTTGGTATGCTCCCTCAAAGGAAAAGCTGCAGGTAGAATCTCGACAGAATGCTGCCCAGTTTGGAGGTGAGGATACATGATACTCAAAATCACGGTGATAGAAGTTTTTGGTCCTTCAGACACACAAGTAATGTTTAGTAGTAGCACTGTTCAGTATAAAATTATGATGAATCTGTGTCAATATATATTTTCTATCTTAAATCTGGCTGCTTAGTTTATGCTGGAACATGATTTGGTTGAAATAAGTGTCAGACTCCTTTTGCCTCTGTGGGAGCATGTTCAGATATTCTGTATGCAATAATAAGAATGATGAAAACAATCCACAATTTGTTGTAACTGCATATAACCGTGAGGAACAAATAAATCAAACAGGCACTTAAAGAATTTCCCTTTTTTAAAAAACAAACAAACAGACAAACACTGGGATACTGAGAGGCATGAATCAGTCATTTATTTGGTGCTGATTGATAGTTTT